>OMLC01067680.1:0-11971 GCA_900302585.1 Regalecus glesne | reverse complement strand
GTGTACATATGTGTTGGAAAGAAACCTAAGTTCTGCTGGTGAGGAGGCCAGAAAACAGATGCGCACTTGTGAAGGCTTAGTGGACTCACTACTCTATGTGATCAAAGCCTGTGTCAACACCTCAGACTTTGACAGTAAGGTATGGGCACATACAAACACACACCACCACAACACACACAAACTAAGCCAGGAGGAAAATGTTTTGCTATGTGATGAACGGTTTTGGGGGGGGGAGCATTCTGCCAGTTTTGGGTGGTATGGTGGTGCAGCAGTTAGCACTGTTGCCTCACTGCAAGAAGGTCTTGGGTTCAAATCCCGTCCCGGATCCTATCTGTAGTTTGTATGATCTTGTTAGTTTTGCATGGGTTTCCTCTGGGTGCTCCAATCTCCTCACATCAAAAAGACATGTATGTTAGGGTTAATACTCCCGCCTGTGCCCCTGAGCAAGGTGATAGTAAAAACAACCGGAGTTGGTCCCAAAAAGCTGCAGCTGCTCACTGCTTCTATACAATTGGATCTGTTGGATGCAGAGTACATTTCATTGTATGTATGTACATGACAAAAAAGTACAGTTTCTTCTTCTTTTTTATTATTTTATTAACTCTTTTTACATTGCTCTCCCAGTATTCAACCTTTGTTTCCTGTCACCCACTCTGTGAAGCTCAACAGTAAACATTGATGCTCATATAGCTTTACTGATTATGATTGTCTGTCCTAGCCCCTGCAAATGAAAGGAAAATCTCACTATCGTACACCCATATACTGTGAAATGACAAAGGGAGAGGGAAGTTGCTCCTCTTCAATGTGGGGAAAGTGTCCCCTCAGGGATTGGCCTCCATAATTTTGATGCACGCCTATATTTTCATTGATGTCTTGTGAGGCATGCCTCCTTTGCAGAACTCAACCAGCGTGGAATTAAATCCATTTGTCAGGGCCCAGATCTCCTTTCAAACTTGAAACCCTTTGGGTTCTGCACGTAATTGATTAATGGTGCAGCAAAAACTCAAGGCATGCACACAGCCCACATTTTCTGCTCTCCACTGTAGTTTCTTTTTTTATTGTATTGGTTGTAACAATCCCCTCTGAGATGCTGATTGAGAAAGCCTCCACTATCTATGTATCCTTCATACCTTTCCCCTTTCCCTCCTCTCTCCTCCCTCCCCATGTCTCAATGTAGATTGTGGAGAACTGCATTTGCACTCTGAGGAACCTGTCGTATCGCCTGGAGCTGGAAATCCCCCCATCTCGATTGATGGGGGGCCAGGAACTGGACGGCTTGCTGGGAAGTGAGTCACCTAGTAAGGACGTTGAATCCAGCTGTTGGGGAAAGAAGAAGAAGAAGAAGAAAAAGAGCTCTCAGGAAGACATGGTGGGTGGGAACTATCAGGGGAAGTAACAGTCATATTTAGCCATTGCATTTTCACTGACAGTTGTTGTCATTCTCAGTCTTTGCAGATATCAATGAATTTGACAATGCATGGGGTGGGGGTGCACATGTGTATGCATGGTACTGAAACTGTCTACAAAAAGCTTAATTTGCACACCCTTCCTTAGGATCTAGAGATCATGTAAATAAACAGTGTGTGTTTACATGTGCAGTGGGATGGTGTAGGACCCATCCCTGGCTTTTCCAAGTCTCCGAAGGGGGCAGAGATGCTGTGGCACCCAGCTGTGGTCAAGCCCTACTTAACCCTTCTGGCTGAGAGCTCCAACCCTGCTACTCTAGAGGGCGCAGCTGGGTCACTGCAGAATCTGTCTGCTGGCAATTGGAAGGTATGAAGCTCTCCTTATTGTGCATGCATACACAGTTGAATAAATGTGTCAGACACACATATTAATGAATATCAAAACAAAAACCCGCCTTCCATTCTCTGATATTGATAGCGCCATTAAATGGTGGTATCCAAGGAGATGTGGCATCTATTCACCTGGTTAAAATGGATTTAACAGCTCACCTCCTCCGTGTCGGTGAAGCTAATATAGATTTTACTCTCAGTATCACACCCACTAGCATGAACTCCTCAAGTCTTCCCATTTTCAATAAACTGTGCCATATGCTATGCAGACTCTTCCTTAAGTAATACATGACTTTTCCCTATCTGTGTTTTTTGTGTGTATGGCTGTGTATGTGTTTGTGTTTGCATGTGTCTATTTTGACCTGTGCGTGTGCATGTGTTTTGTTGTTGGTATTTGTATGTGTTGTGTGTACAGTTTGCAGCATACATACGTGCTGCAGTGCGTAAGGAGAAGGGACTGCCCATCCTTGTGGAACTGTTACGGATGGACAATGACCGGGTGGTGTGCTCTGTTGCCACAGCTCTGAGGAACATGGCACTGGATGTCCGGAACAAAGAGCTCATAGGTTCAGAAAATCAATTCTGCATCTCACCACACCACATTACACCAACCCAAAGCCATCTCTTGTCCTATCCAGGAGTCAACCCTGTACATTCAGATGGTTTACTTTAGGTGTTCAAAAACATAGAAACCTCCATGTGCACATCCATAGCCCTTTGCTGGTGAACAGTAATATGAGATGTGCTGAGCCCCCATGGACCCCACACATGGTTTGACATTCTTCTCAGTAGAGGACTGGGATGCATGTTGTGCGGATTTGGGATTTATTAATTTAAAATGTGTTGTGAGATGTCAACTTGACAAAAAGTAGTTTACTTGAAATTTAGATAAAAATGAAATAGCTTTAGTTGTAAAAATAGATGCATAGGATTTTTGTGAAAAACAGATAACTTTCAAGGTATGTTATTGCACATAAGATAGTTGTACAAGAATAACAGGACCTCATGTATGCTATGAAAGCACAGAGCAAGACATGCCAGAGTCAGGGGAATGCAGAACCCACTTTTGCATGTAAAAATTCAACATTCAGCACCATTCAACAAGTGCAACCCTTGCATGGTACTGTATGTGTGGCTTTTGTAAAAAAACAGTGTTGTAAAAATGATAGGTAAAAATCCTTATGTTTTATAATTACGTGTAAAAACAGGGGACAAGTGTATACACTTTATTTAACCTTTTTTGTTGGTGTAACAAGGTTATTTCCGGAGAAAACTCCTTTTTATGTGGACTGTGTGGAATTAATGAGTAGTGTTAAGTTCTAGGGCTGGCGTCTGCTTACAAAGATAGGGGAGATTATTATATATTGCTTTGTGTGTGTGTGTGCTGGGCCCTTTCAAAAGCACAGCTCTGTTGAAGAAGGAATAGGGGTACAAAGATTGCTTCACACCAGGATTCATTGGTTCCCTTGGAACAATTGTGCAATGTCATCTAGAGGGGGACACCTACCTCACTGCTCCCTCCAAGCTGAATAGATAGGATTCATTGTATGCTAAATACCGCAGGTACTTCAGGTCACCCTGAGTAGAAATTCACTACTGCATTTTGTAACATATGAAAAATGCACTGAGCATCTCTGTGGATACCTGATGCAGTTAAGTGTCCGACATCACGCTTCTCTACTATCTTCTTAAGCCGCTGCGTGCAAGCCTAGATTATTTAGCAGTATCTGAGCTTATTAGCCTTAGATGGTTTACTATATTTTTATTAATTCATTTCATCATTATCCCCACCCTCCATTCTTGACAACCCTCCTTTTACTCATCCCTCCAGGGAAGTATGCGATGAGGGACCTGGTCAACCGTCTCCCTGGGGGAAACACCACCCTGCTGTCAGATGAAACGGTAGCAGCCATCTGCTGCACCCTGCACGAGGTCACCAGCAAGAACATGGAGAACGCCAAGGCTCTGGCTGACACAGGCGGCATTGAGAAGCTTGTCAACATCACCAAGGGCAGAGGGGACAGGTGGGGTCACCGAAGTGGATTCCACTTATGAGATGAGATGCAGAGAAAGGGCCCTTTACTGGCCAATTTTCTAAATGAATGCAGAAAACCCATTTGACTGATATAGACAAATATGTACATGAGTATATACCTGCACAGAACGCCTTAGATGCTGCTGTGATCTCCACCCATGCCCTCGCATATACGCACAAATACTATACTCTCACGCTCATAACTCTGAATCCAAAAGGAAGGAGAGCCAAACTTCTAGCCAGAGGGAAAGTGATTTTGCAGACACTGAGGTCACACCTTCCAGTGGGATGGGAGCTATTTCTGGTGCATTTGACAGTGCTCCAGATTGGAACACCGTTTCCCTCAACCACACCAGCATGAATATATGTTCTACAATTTCAAACTGGTGATGTGATTAATGAATGGTCAAAGTCAATATTTGATTTGCGCAATTTTCTTAGGTACTCTATGAAGGTGGTCAAAGCAGCAGCTCAGGTGCTGAACACACTGTGGCAGTACAGGGATCTGCGTACCATCTACAAGAAAGTAAGGATACTGGGTTTTGTGGAGGGGACTGGATGATTTATGATCACATATTGGTGTTCCCTGTTATAACAAACTACTCAACTTGTGCACAGAGAATTAAATCGATTTAAGGTGTTTTTTGTTCCTTTTGCAATGGAAGAAAACATGGTGTGACTAATATTTGTATCTTAATAGAAACTGTAAATTATTCTATGTTTGAATTATTGTCATATTTATTAATTTAAATATTTTAGTACTGTTTGATTAAGAAAATGACAAAGCTTAATTTCCAACTAAAAAGTTGAACTCTAATGTTCAAAGCAGTGTGTTCATGTTAACAAGGTTGTTTTTTTAACTAAGTCCATTGTCTGATGGCACCTCTGAAATCAAGGGCCACCGTGTACAGCACTTTTGTGGTGTTTGAGATACAGCATCAGACTGGCATTGTTGTAGTTCTGCTGACTGCTGTCTCTTCTCCCCGTGTGGTATGGCAGGATGGATGGAACCAAAACCACTTCCTCACTCCTGTGTCAACACTGGAACGAGACCGGTTCAAGTCCCAGCCCACCCTCCTCACCAGCACCACACAGATGTCCCCTGTCAACCACCCTGGTAGGTGGGGGCGGATGTTTACAATATCAGAACATTCCGGAACCACCAGACCTTAATGTCTTCAATGATGATAATTTGCAAAAGCTTACCCTAAGGACTGGCAACATTAGAATGGCGCAATAAAAAAAAAGTTTTGACTACACCCAAATACTAGCTCTAACACTTCATCTCCCTTTAATTCTTGCTTCTAATTTTGGAACTTCCCACTCTCTCCTCACAGCCGGTAGTGCCACCTCATCTCCTGCTATGCTGGGCATCAAAGAGCATTGGTCAGATTACCAGAGCGCACAGCCAACTATGCAATTTTATAATTACCAAGGGGACAACAATGTACATAAGAAACAATACACAGGTATGCTAGTTGAGCACACCTCACACATATCTGTTAAGGTTTGGGGATTTAATTCAAAGTATATCGGCCATGTGCACCAGACTGTTATCAAAGGATACCCCTCAGGGCCTCTCTGTAAAGGCTATAATCCATTTTGTCCCTCCCTGCACTCAAAACAGATTCCATGCCCTTCATCACCCCCATGCTAACACTGCCATCGCCAGCATACCTTCCTTTTTCTTATCACTTCTACTAAGGCCTGCTTGCCGTTAGATCACTGGCTACTTTGTGAAAGAGAACTGGAGGCCGTTTGTCATGCTGGAGAGGGTCTGCCTAGCAGGAGTAGTAGTGTGACTGGCCTACCAGTGTTGGAAGTCTGTTTTTCTTGGTGCCAGACAAAGCTGCCATTGTTAGCAGAGCTAAGGTGGACGACGCAAACAGTGGTGCAGAGTAAAGGGGGAGACAGGGTACACAGACATCCCACAACTGGATGTTCTAGCTTACCTAGGTAGGCTGGCTTGGGCACTGGGAGGCCAGAGTAAACAGAATAAGTGGTGGCCTCAACATTCCCAGCACCATATAACCATGTGGAAAATGAGTTCCTGGATTCTGCTGGTTTTGATGATGTGCCAAGGAAAATACCCCTCCCCAGGCTTTATAAACAACAGTATACCAATATCCAACTCTGTTATTTGCTGTTATTCTTCTCCCCTGTACAGCATAGTGCCACTTCATCCTGTTTTATCAAAATACAGACATTAGGCCTGGGGGCATGGCTGAACTAGCCTCCTCTACACACATGCTGATATTTATCAAGGACATTTGCAGTGAGTTGGTACCATTAGGAGTACAGTAAATGCTGGTGTTTTTTTCCAGGGTCTGGGAAACCATCTCCATTTTACTACCCCTCGCCTACAAGAGAGGAGCCTCGGAGAACTCAGGTGAATCCAGTCAATTAATTTTAACGTCACCCTACATTAAAGTCATTTGACACTGCACTGATATTATTCCCTATTGGGATCTTGTTCAATATGGCCTACCTGGCCATTGAACTTCTTGTTGAAAAGTATGGGTTACTTTGAGAGGGACATGAAATAACATCATTATAAACACCAAACCCACCACCCCACCGCTTTTCAGTAAGCTTGGCTAGGACCATCAGCCCTTCCACCCCGTTTGACTGATCCAAGGAGACTGACATATTCGAATGAATGAGGTACGGATGAATGAGGTTGCCGAGAGTGACCCGGCACATCAGCCTTTGTCTGTGCAGGAGTGAATGTGACGACTGGGATTGAGATGGTCCGAGCACGTTTCAGGCACCTGTCACTGTGGTGCACGTCTGTCCCTACCAGCTCGAATAACAGGAACATTGAGAAAGAAGGTCGGGGGCTGTTAGCCGTAGAGGGTTCTCTGGATCCTTCATCCCATCACAGATGGACCAGTTAATGTGCAAAGACTGTCGGGACATTATACCCCTTTTATTTCAGGCAAACACATTTCCACCGATTGGATGATTGGGTGATTCCTGCCATCTATCTTGATGGGAGCAGTTATATGTTAGAGTAGCTGTCAGAGACCCTCTGACTTAGAGGGTGACCTCTCACTTTCCCTAGTTCACAGGAGTGTGTCATTGATGGCCAGAAAAGGGGCTTAGATATTTTATTAGAGGAAATGGTTGCTACCAGCCAGCAGTGGTGTTTATGTAAAATGATAATGACAACCGCAGTTTGTGCTTCACCGGATAAAGAATGCTTCCCGGAGTTTTCTGGTCATGTGTTTTCCACCTATGTCTCCCAGAGGCTTGCTTTCTTGTGCTTTATTTTTTTCCGCAGAAAATAGAATTCAAGTTCTGACAAGTTCTAGATTTTTGCTAACTAAGTGTGTCCCTTTTTAGACAAAAGTGGTAGTTTTTCATATAAGAGCAACTTCATTGTCACAAAGATCTACATCTGCCCTTGTGTAGCTCGTGTCTTTTATGAATATGGATCATGTGTCTCTGACTGCAGGTATTGTATTTTTTGTGCGCCTCAAATGGTTTCATCAGATCTTGCGTTGAGTCCAACCCTGAGATGAGCATTTTGAATCATTACATAGCAATATCTAATCTTCCCGCTGATGGTCTTATTTGCTTATATGTCGGTTATATAGAGACTCCATGGTTAAATTCAGACTGATAATCAGTGGAAAAACTCCATATGGCAGCTTCAATGACATTTTATTTCCACATTTCTTCAGCCGTTGTACTACGCAGAGGAACCAGGCAGGAGGAACTACGACACCTACAGAATGTACCTGCAGCACCCCCACGGTTACGATGACCCTTACATGGAAGAGGTCATCACTTACCCTCCCATGGCAGACTACAGTTCCCAGCCTCACGGACTCAAATCCACCACCAATTACGTGGACTTTTACTCCAGCACACGGAGGCCTTCCTACCGGGCAGATCAGTACCCCGGCTCCCCTGACTCCTGGGTATAGACCCTGGAGGAGATGGGGAGACAGGTTATAGGGTGATTGGGGAGTGGCCCCAAGACACTCCTAGGGTTTAACTGAAAACTGCTTTAATCTCTGAGTGTCCAGTCAGGGAGCCAGAGCCTAGATCCCAGCCCTCAGGGCAATGTTCATACCTGCAGTAGAAATAGAGGGGGGTGGGGGTCATACCTAAACTGATGAAATGTTTCATGAACTTTTCTTTGTGAGTGTGTTCGGAATTTTATTTTTCTCAAATGAATGTGGGAGAGGAGTTCGACTGAGTGACGGCAGATGGGAATAAGGAATGTGAGCCAAAGAAGGAAATCAAGGAATGTTGTTTCTTATTATTTCTAGGAAGACAGAATCATGCAGTGGGTGTGTTTATGGGCGGTACCGGATAATATTCATGAGACGTGCGTTCTGCTCTGTCTAGATGTTTTATTTTTCATTTTTTTATTTAAAAACAACCAATTTTATTTCTGAAGCCCGTAGCTGAGATAGCATGGTGAAGATGTGAGTTGTGTGGAAGGATATGCGGTAGAGAGTCAAGATGGGGAATGTGTATGTTGTATGTGCAGAAGCCAAAATGGACATGAACTCGTATCTGTAAAAAAAGAGAAAAACTAAAAATAATAGTAAACTAATGATGTTAGTTTGTACAGAGGGATCCAATTGTATTCGTACTTAATGTTGAAGTTGTGTATGCCATGGAGTATTGTACATTTCCTTCATTTTATTGTAAATAGAAGAAAAGAACATGTTACCTGGTTTACCCTCATCAGCACTGGTAAAAAGAAAAACTTGTGCCATGTCAAATCTCTATAGATATATGAATATATGAAGAAGTTGAGAGAAGTGGCAACATAACACAACCATACAAAGAAAATAAAAGTTCACTTTTGTTTTTTAAATGGCTGCATCGTAACATACATTATTTGTGATTCTACAGGTAAAGTAAATCCCCTGTGAAGCCCTTCTCTTCCACTCTCTTTTTCCTTTCCTTACATGGGAGTGCTAAAGGGCATTCCCTCCACACACAAGCAGAAATTAATGTGAACGTCTCATCCCTAAGGAGCTTCCAAGTCTTTTCCTCGCCATTCTCTGTCTTGCCTCTGTGTCTTTGCAGGTCTCCTTCATCTGTAAGGAACTTGGATCATCAGGGGGGGCACATTCACAAAGCATCCTGGTGCTAAGAGACTGCACTAGAGGTGAAATTCTAAGAAAACACTTAACACTTGATATCTTCAAACAATTTGCTACTGAAGATTAAGTTGTAAATAAATCCTACTAAATATAAAAGCTAGTCAGAAGGGATCTCCTCCTAATATGGGAAACTGAAGATCAGTGGGCGGACTTTGAAGAAGATTAGGATTCCTCTTAAGTGGAGAAGGAAATGATCACAGCAGGCAGTGGCAGCAGATTTGTCTAAATGCTGAATGACAAGGAGGTTTGTCATTGATCTTTCTAGAGATGTGCTGTGCTTCTTCCACTCCAGAAAAGTGAAGCTGCAGTAACCATGACATGAAGATATTGAGGAACAGTAGTAATTGATAGATGCCACCTTGTATTGGTCAGTTATCATACTGATGGGCCAAAGTCTTGTTCATTTCCCACCAAATACTAAGGTTTTAGATATCTATTAATAACATATAGAAATTATCATAAATTATAGACTACTCAGCCTGTATATCAATATCACGATTGAGTATTAAAATGTTCCTCTTCTCATATAAATCAAAACTACTAGATAGCCTCAACAGTAAGATGTACTGTTGAGATTATCAGTGAGCCTCACTAAATTCTATCATGACCAAATGACCATGTGTACTCTGAAAGGAGCATACTGAGATGTGAAGGCACAAGTCTATTTAACATTTACCATGTATCTGAGGTGAGAGGCTGTCCTAACTTGGTAACGGGGATCAACCACGCCCCTTTACTAGATGATGACATTGGTGGTGCGTTTGGGAAAATGGGAGAGGCTTATGTAAGAGAGGAAGGGAGGTCCGTTTTACGTCACCACTAGTCCCCACCTTATATATCCGAAGACATTGTCCATTTAGAAAACAACACTATTATTGTTGCTTTACACTTTCTGGTGATATATGTGATCATTGGCCTTTTAATTTTGGAAGCCAAAAGAATAATCTCATGTGATGTATTTATCAATATGCAGGCAAGGATGGTTGTAATCTGGTTTATTGTGTAACCAGATTTCAATTAGGGTAATTTCATGGTTACTGATATCTTTTATTTGCCACGCCACCAATTTAACCCATGCTACTGTATAAGAGCAGCGACTGCAGCCTCTGCGTAGTGCTCAGGGAGCAGCTAGGGGTTCCGTGTCTTGCTCAAGGACACCTCGACGCTTTCTACTAAAAGATCGAACGGTGTTATATTCTGGTAGTATCATCAGTAACAATTCACACGGACCCACTTGTTGTATTGCCACATAACACACGCATAGATGAGCAATCCGTTTCCGGATTAGCGCACAGTTCATGTGAAGCACAGTTCTCCGTTTTGCTTCTGAACGCACCAGCACGCTGGTACCGCCGTGGGCTTCCTGCGTTTGGTGCTTCGGCGATGTTCGACGTCATCTTTGTTTGGGTATAAAGGTGGGCGTTGTGTTTTCGGAGACTTTCAGCAGTCACTGCAAAAAAAGTTTTTAAAATGGCGCAACAATCAAAGTCTAGAGTAAAGCAGACTCCTTTGTTGAAAGCTGGCCACCTCCCAGCAGGTATGCATTTCCACAGTTTTGTTTCTTCTTCGATGTTTTGAGTTCGTTTCTTCCTCTTTCTCCAGACTGTCCCGAAACTGCGTTACCGTTTCACTGCTTTAGTCTCGACCCCACCTTGGTGTGAGGAGAGAAAGTGATTTAATTCTAACAGGTATCACCCCAATGTATCGTTTTACTTATCGAGGTTCACCTCAGAGATGGGAATCGTGTTGCTGCAAAACGAGAACGCTGTGTACACACACACACACACACACACACACACACACACACACACACACACACACACACACACACACACACACACACAAGCGCGATCCAGTAAATAAAAGCAATGATAACTGAAAAACTTGCTCAAAGACAGACGGGTATAGCCAGAAAAATACGTGGTGGAAATAAATAAATAAATAATGGAAGGCCTTCTAGAGCATGAATACAGATTGAGAGTTTGCTAATGCAAGAATAGAACCACACTTTGTAAGAAGGATAAAACATAACTAAAATTACTATACGGACATTCTGGCTATCTCCAAAAGTTACAAGTATAGGATGACTCAAAGAATGGCGCAGAGAATATGAAACCTGCTTCTGTTGTAGTTTACAGGGCAGTGGTGGCTCAGTAGTTAGCACACTTACATCAGAAACTGATGAGCCAAAGCCAGCAAGTTCAAATCCACCACAGGGCATCAAGTATGGCATCCAATCATAATCCTACAATCTCCATCTAAGTCCGTTTCCGCCCCCACAATGTGCCGACTAATCATGATATGAAGTGATTGAGAACCAAAATTATGTTACATCGTTCTCCATTTCTCTGGCTTTTATACCACATCAGATGAACCAGGTCATGCCGAGAAGAGCAACATCTGGTTACATGAAATGGCTGACATGTTCTCATTAGGTTAATTGAATTCAGTTCACACTCAAGTAGCATGAAAAATATTTGAAATCTGTTAAAAAAAATATGCTTGTGTCTATCACCAAACAGGCAGAGTCAGCATTGAGTGATTTGGATGAAGCAGAATGGACAGGGTCAGAACCAACCTGATACTCTCACTTCATTCTCCTCCGATGGCCAAGCCCTGTGCTTTCCCTGTGAGACCATGATGTGTGATATAGTGAGGGCTAGTCGTCATGTGACTTGGAATATATACATGCTGCAGCTTCTTCCTTCCTGTCTATGGGCATCGAAGTGACAGATCCAGCAATAGGCACCTTGGGGAATTCGGGTGAGGAAAAAAAGAACCAACCTGTGATGAGCTAACATCAGCCCATGACAATCATCCCGAATAGCTAAAGTTTCAAGTATATCATACTTACCAAATCACTTACTTGTATTATTCCATTATCAGTTTTTTACTGGGATGTATTTGTTTAATTCCTGGCAAATACGGCATTATGAGAAGATGCTACTCTATAAAGTAACCTTTTTTGGTTACCGTACCACCAGTCACATTTTGTTTTATCTGAATTTGTT
>OMLC01067679.1:0-12509 GCA_900302585.1 Regalecus glesne | reverse complement strand
CACATACAAAAGCATGCTAATACACACTCGGTCCCAAGTCACCCACTTTAGACGAGCCTGTTTTGATGAAGGGGTAATAAAGAGGCTGGCGAGTTGTGTCTAGCTTGCATCATTTGGAAAGAGTCCCTCTGAAGAGTCGTTGGATTGTTTGATTATGATTCCATAGCAGCGCATTTATACTGGCTGGGCTGAAGGGGAGATCCTGACATGGGGGAAAACAAGTATAAAGGACTTTTAAACAAGCACAATAAATGGGAAAATAAAGAAAAAACAAGAAAAGGGGAACGGAGGATACAATGGCGCTAAAATAAAAGAAATGACTGATTGAAATTTTACTGGCTGCCTTTGTGTGTGAAACAGAGTAATGGAGATATGGCGTCAAGAGAGACCGAGAGAGAGAGAGAGAGAGCACAAGGGTGTGTTTTTACCTCTGGAATGTGAGTACTGCTCTTTTAAAGTTGTCCACCCTGTAGTATAAGTGAAGCTGTTTTTGAGAGAGGTAGAGAGAGAGAGAGAGAGAGAGAGAGATAGACTCTACCTGTACGTGTTTGGAGACAGACAGGAAGGAGGATGGCCAAGGATAACAGGAAGTTAACAAAAGCAGCTGGGTTTGTGTGAAAGGGGGAGACAGAGGGAAAGAGAGTGAACATCATGCTGGGATCTATCCTGGTGGTCAGGTCCAGACCTTAAGTCTTTTGATGGCCGAGTCTGAATCAAACCCAAGGTGACCAGTCCAATTGGAGACAATGAGGCTATTTTTTATTTATTTTGAGACTAATGCCAGAAGTATGGCACTATGGTCATAAGCTATGATTAGAGAATGAAAGAATGAGATTGTGGATACTGGATACAAAGAGTTGAAAAGGATATTTTCCACAGGGTTATAGGGTACACTCACTGTGATCTCAAAGGACGTCACAGTAGAGTTGCTGCTCTTCCATATTCCAGGTGGTTCAGGCATTTGGTAAGGATGACCGCTGAACCGTGCCGCCCTTCCCCTGTGTAGGTGTACAGGGCATAACCAACTGGGGAGAGATCCCAGAGCAGATCTTGGACATACTAGAGGGATTTTGTCTCTCAGCTAGTTTGAGAGTGCCTGGAGCTCCCCAGGAAGAACCAGATGGGGTTGTATAGGAAAGGGCATATGGGATAATCTGCTCCATCTTTTGTCACCGTGACCTTTCAAGAGACACAGAAGGTGGATAGATAGCATTATGCAGCCTACCGTGTTATGGTAGTATTGTGCAAACGAAACATAGAAGACGTGTGACAAGAAGAGAGGGAGAGAGGCTAGTAATGACTCATGGGATGGTATTTTGAAGATGTGTTCGAAGATATATTGATTGGCCCGGAAATCAAACAAGTCAAAAGTAAGGAATCTCAAACTTTTTTCCATTTCCACATGAGAGTATGAACTAACTCAGAAGGCAAAGCAACTTTTTTGTGGAGATTTGTGGCATCCATTTAATCTATTTGGTCATTGTGAATAAAAAGTTCTAATTGAAATAGATGGCACGACAAAATCTAGTGAATGTTCTGTCATATCATCTAGTGGAAAATGGAGCTTAATTCATGTCTATGCTGAGCAGTTGGACTGTTTAATTCCACAGCATGCTTGGAATTGCTCTGCTTCTCATTTGGTTTCTTAAGGAAGTGCATTTCTTTTAAAATTTAATCCTGAAAACATTTTGGACCAGAAGTTAGTAGTATCCAAGCTGTCATGAAAACTATGAATGATGGTACTGCAGAGTATTTGGAAATACTCCTTAATATATTTCAAAAATCTTCAGATTCAAACTTGCTGTGTTAATGCCGACATCATAATACTTATTCACGGTGCAAAACCCGAACGCATATAAACTCACACACCTTCATTTGAAAAATTTGAACTTTATTCATTCAGAACTCCTTGCTGTAGAAATGATGTAGTGGATGGCATTTTTGCTTACATTTTACCTTTTTACTTTCTGCCCCCTGCAGTATGTCTCCTGGGCTCACTGCAGGCCCAGTACTGGCCCACAAGTCCGGTGATTTGCTGGTTGGAAAAAGAAAACAGGAAACTACAAGTGACCTTCAGGCACACACAGATGGGAGTTGAAGATCTTGACTACCACCATGGACTCAACCTGACTGGTGGGAACAAACACATTGATACGTGTTTGAAATCACACTCTTGCATTCTTAGATTATATTACAATTTACAATGTCGTAAGAATGACAAAAAAGAGATGTATTGATTTGCGTTTGCCTTGTGCTTAAGCTTTACATTTTCTTTCTTATTCTTTGAAAAAATGCACAATGAAAATTTTAGAATGGCAAAAATATTTCCCCTGAGCTTAAAAAAACTTTATTGGTCTGTGTGTTATAATGATCTTATGCATTTTTTCAGCAATATGTGCTAGTGTTCGTTTACAGACATAGAAATAAGTTAATCAAAACCTTCAAGAAACATGTAAATGACTGATCGAGATAACCTGAAAACACTGGAATCCTATCATGGAAATGGTTGCAGCTAGAAAGTACTGTGAATACCAGTCATTCTGGCTGGTTGTAGCCACAACAGGAGGTGATAACCAGGTTCTGCTGTGGAACCCCTGTGTGATCTCTGGGCCAGTGGGCATACTCGGCGGACATATGAGCTGTGTACGCTTCGTAGCACCAAAACAACAGCGGCTCAGCTTTTCCAAAGATAAGGTAGGACTGTGCGTGTCTGTCCTTGTGTACATTTGAGGTTTTGTGCAAATATTTCCACTCGGTTAGTAGTAAAAACAACAAAAACTGCTCTGAGATTCTACGTGTGTATTTACAGCCGCACCTTACACAAAAATACACATGCATGCGAGAACACACACACACACACACACAAACACTCAGAAATAAATACTTTTTGGTCCGTGTTCAGGTGCTGTGCCTGTGGGATGTGTGCAGTCAGCTGTGTGTCCACCGTCTGTCTTGTGTCTTTCCAAAGACCCCTGGGGATGCACATTCCCTGTTGTTTTTCCATGAGGAGCAGCAACATTGCCTCCTCTCCTTCCATAACCTGCTTTGTCTGCTGGGCGTAAAGCGAGAGGGGAGGCTCACCAGTCACAGACACCCTGTCACCTGTGAGCTCTATCATAGTTTGTTCAGACAGGTGCACACGTGATCTGTTTCTTTTATATGTAACCATATGTCCACCTCTTTCTAGAGATATTTGAAGGGTAAGGGCCATTAAAGTTGAGCAGTTTTAGTTGCAGTAGTGTGCTCAAGCAGTGAACTGCTGTGGTTAGTGCCATATGGATACGTTTTACATCACATTGACATAAGTGAGAATGAGAGAAGGGTTCCAGTCTCTTCTTGGTTTCAAGCACCCTGAATTTATACAGGTTGAATAAATAATCTATGGGTGGTATAGCTCAGGGAGCAAGGCAGTCACCTAGGAATTTCAATATTGGTGGCTCGATCACCAGTTCCTCCAGAGAGATTATTATAGTATCCAAAACACTTGCTCAAACCCTGAGATAGAATGGTGACCTGTCCAGGGTGTTTCCCTGCCATTCACCTAATGACCACTGGGACAGACACCAGAAAGACCTTGCGAAGCAATTTCTGATAATTAATTGACAATTTATGGATGGCTAGAATGGATGGTTTAAATGATAATCCTTCCAGTTTACACTCGGTATCATGACTGTAAAGCTGAAATCTGTGATTTTCCTGATCTTTTGCTCCTTTAGTAGTGAAAACTACAAACAAGGTGCAGCATGCATTATCAGTTGTGTATCATCAGCTCACTCTTGTGAAAATGGCTTCCTCTGACCCAAGCTAACACAGTATGTATCACGCAGTATGTATTACAAAAAGCATCAAAGTATGGGGAAAACTCATGAAAATGTGAATCAGTTCATCTGGACTCATTTTATTGGAGGAAACATTTCATCAGTCATATCTTCAGTCTGAGCTGACTACAGGCATCCTCACCCTGATTAACAATACAGTTGTGTAACAACCTAAACCAAGAGTCTTTTGATGCCTCAATTATTGTACTTTCCACTTTGCTACTGTAAGACCGTAATTTGCCCCTGTGGGACTAATAAAGTATATCTCATCTGAATATGCAAGTTAGCCATTGACTGGACTTTCAATGATAATGTGTACGCAGAGGATTGGGGAATAGTTGCAATCAGAGCATTGTAAGATGATGAGAGATGCACTCTTTGGCCCCCCAACTTGGTTGGCCATAGTTGGGATAACCATACTCAACCACCATCCGTTTAATGTGGGATTTCTCCCCCTTCCCAGCCAGTGTGTCAGTGGGGATGTTGTTAGCTCGGTGGTGCCGAGTCCTGATGACTCCCATTTTGTGCTCCACTGGATGATGGGAGTCAAACCTTAGTTAGCGATCAGTATGTGTGGGTTTCAAGGTGAACGTCAACAATCAAATGTCATCCATCACCAATTTCAATTTCACAGTCTAAGAAGGCTAACTTGTTATTTTTCACGTCCTCCCTGGTGAACTTGACGTGATTATCCACTGAATTGACGTGGTTGGTGAAATGTGATACTTCCTGAGATTTAATTTTAACACGGATGTTTTCCACAAATCTGAACCAGTGGTTAGGAGGTGTCCCTGGATAAGATGTCAGAGCCCTCTTTTCCACTTCCTCCATATGCAGGTTGACTACTATAGGTGAAGCTGAACTGAGGGTCAGGTCAGCCTGTAATTTCACACAGACTACCTTCACTGCCTCATCAACAGGAACACATGAGAAGACAAACATATCAATATGAGAGACCATTTTTTCATCCCCCTCCATGATGATGTCTCTCACCCTATTCACAACACCCGCAGTGTTCTGAACCTGATGTTCATTACTGCTTACCAGTAGGTTGAGAAGAGATATCAGAAATATAGAGATATTGTGACAGAGTCGGTTATACACATAATAGGCTGTAATGGCACATCCTGCATATGTATAATAGGTAAACCACACCGACTAGGTATAGATTCCATCGAGGGATGGATTCCAACAACCTATCACCTTTTACTTGCAACCACAGTCTGGATCTGGCTTCAGGGGTTCAAAGGTATTTATGTTGTTAAGTAACATCATAACTTTCTCATGGTAGTCTATCTGTTCTGGCCTTTGTTGGTCAAAAGGATGATGATGCTTTTATCCTTACCAAGACTTGTGAAAGCATTCCTCTTATTTCCGCTGATGTTAGACAGTAGCACCGTCACATAACTGAGATGGACCGATACTTTCATCTGCAGTCGCTCCACTTTCGTGTCCATCAAGTTGCTATGGACTGCTGATTCTGTGGCTGTAGTCACCTCCACTATTGAGATTTGTCTCAGCCTAACAGAAAAATTCAGCCCCTTAGCCACAATGTCCTTCTCTGCCTGGGCGAGTTGTCTGTCAGACCATTTTTTCACCCACTTTTCCAAATCACCATTGTGTATTTAGCATACTTGTTGCTGTCCACCATTGAGTGCACCATCCATCATCTGCTGAGGTCTCTGGCATGTAGATAATTAGATGAACTCCTTTTTCTGTCTGGTTTTTTTAATTTTTCGTGTCGTCTGTCATCATCTTACAATGCTGTGATCCCAACTATTCCCCAATCCTCTGTCAATAGTGCACATTACCATTGAAAGTCCAGTCAATGGCTAACTTGCATATCAAATTACCCTTGATTTTGGTTGTTACGCAACGGATTTTTTTATCAGGGTTGGGATGCCTGCAGGACGCTTAGGATGAAAACGGCACCTGTATGAGTGATGGAACATTTCTTTCAATAAAACGTGATATCCAGATGAACTGATTCACCTTTATTTTGGATTTCCTTACCTGGATTAGTGAGCATGCATCAAGACCTATTAGGGGACACTGTTCTATGTTAACACTGATTGTAGGATTAGTCGAGGAGCTGTCCAACAGAAGCATAATTGCATTGTCATCATATATCAATCTGTTCCTGTTTAATGAGACCACGTTTGCTGCTGAACCAGTGTCCATGTTACCTGGTCAAAAATATAAACAGCAACGTACAGAGTGCGTCTCCAGCCATGGTTAGAATGCCAGCTAGTATTATGGAACCTGAATACATTATCCAGATTGATAAAACTACTACTTAGTGAGGGTTCCATTTTTACATTTTGTGAGGATGGTGAGGATGGACACGGACATAGATGGAGCATGGGAGATTCTGGTCAGATGCTCCTCCTGATTCCCTGCAATGAGTTTGAACCCGCATCATCTGGTTCATCAGTTCTCAAAGTCTATGCTGTTTAGTAATGGAGTAAATCCAAAATTTCAACCTTAAGCTAAATATAAATTGCCTCCCTCTTCAGATGAAATTGACAAAAACCTGATGCTTGATGTCATTGTTTTGGTGTTTCTCTTTGTCATTCTCTTTCTCTCCACCCTCCATCTTATTCCCCTTCTCCAGGTGATCAGTGGTGACTCTTCCTCCTCTGCGGTGTACTGATTAGCTGAGAGGGGTCAGAGGGTTACACAGTTCCACTGTTACCATGGTGACGCCGGGATACCACCATGTTATTTGATGGCACGCAGAGCAGACTGTTTATTGCAGGCAGTGACGGAGAGGTCAAAGAAGGTTGATGCACACAAGCGCACACATTTACCAAATGTGCATTCTGAATAAAATGCAACATCTAGAATGGGACAAAAGATGGGACAGAATTTCAAGATTTGGATGATACACGTAGTAATCCTGTATTACCCATTTTTGCAGCTTTATAAAATGAGGTCTTTATTGATAAAAGACAAATTCCACAACTCTCTGAAATAGGGGGTCTTTGACCTGATATTTCCCATTTTCCTTTTCTAACCTTTAGCGTCTTTTTCCAGAAAGTAATGAGATTTTGGAGTCAAAGGGAAAGCTTGTCAGATATCAACATGTGCCACATTTCCAATTACTTTGGAGCCAACCTTATACACACCGAGCAGCTTATTGTTGACCTGCGGAACCAATAGTATTAGATGCAGTGGGAAGATAGAAGTGGGCTATTTTGGCATGTGACTCCAATGGAAACTAGTTTTATTTCATTTCCTTTATCTGTAGCTTGAAGAGGTTGCCATCCTCATCTGGCTGTCTGTGCTGTTTACTCCTCTCCTGTCTGGATCCCCAAGTGTGTGTCTGTCTGTCTTTCTGTCTGTCTGTCTGTTCATGCAGCTCTCACAGGATGATGTGCTGCGTCTAGTGCAGTAGTCAGAGGGAAGATGCATTCTTGCTTCCTCCTCACCTGCTTTCCACCTTCTTGCTTACAGAGAGAGAGAGAGATTGAGAGGGAGAAGTCCTTGTCAGGTACTTCAACTGATTAAAGTTGGACTGATATCAGTAAATAGAATCTTTGTTATAATGTTCTTTTAGTCTGGTGACCGCTCAAAGTGCTTCATATCAGTAATAAGAGTCATTCTTTATGTATAAAACTCTCAATGATGATGTAAAAGTTCAAGTTTGAATGTTTATTATTAAGGTAATTGATAAATGTTTTTAAAACTTCATTGTTTTTATTGAATATTTATTTGGGTTTTTACACAAGTGATCCGAATCGTCTGAAGAACTGTGAAGGGATAGTCTGGTCCTCATTAATACTTGTGAGCTGTCCTTTCAGCGACAGGTGTATAAGCAAGGCCTGGGAGTAAAGTGAGCAGGGTTTCATACTTTGATGATATGATCCGACTGGCTGTGTATAAATGAATGTGTCTGCTCACATCATGGGTATCAGAAAACATAATCAGCTGTGAGAGGAGACTGAAAGGAATTCTGAAACTGCATTCAACCATTTACAGTTGTTCTTCTTTCAGAGAAAAATGCATAAAGTAATAAGTGAAGAAAATATTAGGGTTTAAATTTTGATTAAACTTAAAATGTCCTACTTTGTTTAAGGGACTTAACATTTTGCCATCCTGCATAGTGACTGTGTGCCCACTTCGAGTAAGCTCTTTAGCCACTTTTGTTGGGCCAAATATTGCCAAAGGATGCTGAAGGAAGCTTTCTTCTATGTGTGGATGTAAATGGCAGTGAGCAGCACTTGGTACGGCTTTGTGCATTTTTGGATGAAGATTTGCAAATGTGTATTAATCCTCAGTAAGACTGCTCCTATATAATTGTTGTCAGACTTGGGTTGTCTTTCTGCCCTTTTGGGTCAAAGGTCAACAATAATAATAATAATAATAATATTTTTCCTTTATCAGTTGAACATGGAGGAATTTGCAATTCTCTGCATTCAACCCATCCTAGTGTATAGGAGCAGTGAGCAGCCACCATGTGGCACTCTGGGATCAGTTAGGGGGTTCAATGTCTTGGTCAAGGATACTGTGACATGGTTTTTGCAGGAGTGGGGATCGAACCTGCGACCTTCCAATCACACTGCATTTCACAGAAACAAGATAAAAAATGTCAAATGAGATGATAAAGATTTGAGGGTTGGTACTATCTTGTCTCTTAGTGAGTTTTTCTAATGTGCTTTTAAAGCATGAGGGTGAAGCATTGAATCTGTGTCATAATGGCTTTGAGATGAACCTTGACATTAGGATTGCTGTTTAGACAGACCATTGTTTTGTTCCCCATAGGTGTGGGACTTCAGCGGTCATTGCCACCACAGACTGAAGGCAAGGCCAGGCCAGGCTGTGGAGATCTCACAACTCCCTGCTGAAGAGAAGCACACTGGTGATGGGCTGGGAGAGGTAGGTTTGTGTGTCAGTCTGTTTCTCCATTATTCTGTGAAATCAGAGCTGTTCAGTCATTTGATACCAAACCAGTCTGAGCTGCCCAAGGGACGGCAGTTCCCAGCTCACAGCAGCTTGTATGTTTGTGGATGTACAGCATTTCTACACACGCACAGACACACAACTAAACTAAACACTCTTCATCTTCACCATCATCATTCCACACGTAGTGAGCTGAACTCGGCATTGTGTTGATGCGAAGCGATATGATTCTCTCTCCAACTCGTCTCGCTTTCATGCACACACTCCCCTTTTCTTGGTCTCTGAGGTCTCACATTGGCAAAAGGAATACATATGACAAAACGGTAATATCAAAAGAAAACACCAGTGGTTCCATCGCCCTTATCTATCATTTTTCTGCTCCTCTATATTCACCCAGACCACTGTTGACACACGAGGCACTGTTTTTACGAGATATGGAATTCCTTTCACTTTCCGTTACTCTAGGGATCCCCTGCACTTAGAAGCATTCACATTCTGTGGATCCTGGTTTAAAGACAAAATCAGAACATGCACAATACCACACAGCACATCCCATGTGGTGCACAGTATTATCCAAACCATCTCACACTGTCACTGGTGCATGCATGGTTCAATATCTACTGGATGGTTCCAGTAGATATTGAACCCCTGCTCCTCAAATTTTATGTTCCTTCCACTTCCCGTTGAGCCACAGAACCACAATCTATCACTAGTTTAGCACACTATATGACGTTTTTATATTTTGTGCACAACTGAAAGATGCGTTGAAACATGAAGCATGGGAAGAATTGGAGTAAAAATGAAAGTGACTTATAATCCCAAGATGATGGTAAATATTCAAGCATCATATATCAAAAAGGCATACTGTTGTATAGACACTAGCAATCAAGTCCATTCCAAGTTCACTGGTTTGATCATCGGAGAGCATCTCCATCCTTAATAAATGGAGCTTGAATCGTCCTGCAGAAAGCCTGTTGAGGTGTCCTTGAGCAAGACACTCAATCCCTAACTGCTCCCTGAGTGCCACATGGTGGCAGCTGACTGCTCCTATACAATAGGATGGGTTAAAATGCAGAGAAATCCAAAATTCCCTTTTTGAGACTGATAAGAGAATCTATTCTATTATTCTATTGAAAGGGATTCCTTATTTCATTTCCACTGATTGTCCACAAATTTGACATTGCTACTTAACAACATTTGCCGTCATTCATTTGCCCTCAGTTTATAATGGCTTGGTCCAAATCCTAAAAGAAAAAGTTCTGGGATAACAGTTGCCTGGAAACATGACATAGTGTGTCTTAATGCATGATCAATAATAGGTGCAACAACACAGAAGAGCCAACGTGTCACACCACGACTACACCACAGTCTACTCCCAAGGATTGAGGACGTGCACGTCCTTGATAGAGAGCAACGCTGAATTGAATGGGGAGTCAAAAAGGTCATCTCTGTGAAGAGGGAACAACCATCCCTGAACCACCGAAAGGGAGGCTTGCCATCATCCTACAATACTGTGATTGCAACTATTCCTAACAATCCTCTGTGAGTAGTGCATATTACTGTAGAAAAAAATAGATTCCCTAATCATTTCCACAAAGAGAAATTTGGAATTCTCTGTATTTTAACCCGTCCTATTGTTTAAGACCAGTGAGCTGCCACCTTGTGGAGCAGTTAGGGGTCCAGTGTCTTGCTCAAGGACACCGCGATATGCTTTCTGCAGGACCGGGGATCAAACCTGCAACCTTCTGATTGCCAGACGACCGCTCTACCCGCTGAGCTATGACGATCCCCATAACTCTAGATAATCGTCATGGCAGCTGCATGTGAAACCGATCGCCAGCCCCGGTCATATATGACTGTGATGTTCATAGAGATGGAGATACCTACAATCAGCTGAGACTGATGAAGTGTGAGTTGTGCAACTTTTCTCTCACTAGATTTTGTGTCCAGATGAAATCGTTCCATCTTCTGGGATGACACAGTATGAAGTCAGCGACTGAAGATATGTTTCAAAATGTGAAAAGAAATTGGTATTTCTGTGTAAATGTAAAGGGTCCATTATCTGGTTCCTCTACATGAAATTACACCAACTATATTCCTGTTATTTTCACTATTTTTTTGAAAAACCTTGTTTTGATAGGAGCAATATTAAAAAGGCATTTTTTTTACCCCTCCTAACATTTATTCTCTCCATCTCTTTCTCTCACTTTCTCACTTTCATCTTTTGTCATTCAGTCACATTGTTCTCCCTCTATTACTCTCAGTATAAATCTCTCTCTCTGTGTTTCTGTGTTTCATACCCAGTAGGATTTTAACTGCATTCAAGCTGCCATCATTCTCCCAGGTTGTGGCTGAACCATCAAAGTGGAAAGGGGGTGTCCAGCATCAGGATCATGTGCTCTGTGCTGCATTCAGACCCCAACTGACCCTGGTCACAGGTCCGTGTTCATGTATGAGGTCAGTTTTGTCTATGAAGTCACGCAAATACAAACAAACCCAGTGCGAGTCAAGATGCCACAGTCACGATTTTCATCCTTTCTTTGATTTTCCTTTGACATATCTTACTGTCTAGCACTCAAACAGAGGAAAAGTTTTCAAAAATCACACCAGCCCTTCACTATTTTTGTTAAAGCTGCAATCCTGAACATTTGAGTGTAGGCTTGTTTTTCTTGATACTCTATTTCCGTAAAATCTAAGACAATTGTTTATGAAGGAATTTTCAAAGCATGATCACTTTGGTAGTAGCTCCTTTCATGGGTGACTGTCGGGCAGGAAGCAAATCACATCTTCAGAGTGGCAATCTAATGCATGGCAAGAAGGAACATGGTGGCAATTTTGTAATCGAGGGGTTGCTGTTGTGGCTGATGGGCAGAAAAAGCAGTATAAGGGTGTGACTGTTGTCTGGCGGGGGGGGGGTTGCCGAGGTAACAGCACTGGCGACTGCTTCATCTCAAATGGATTTCTGGGGTTCAGGGTACTTGAATACCACTTTAAATACCACACAGGCTACAGTTAACTCAACAAAATTCCCAGGATTTCTACTTCAGTGTACCGATTTACTTGATGTTAAGCTCTCATCGGCTGACTCGCAGTCACACGGAGGAGTGCACAGTGGAGTGTGTTTCCTACTATTTCCTTGCATGCTGCTCTTCTCCAGCTGACTTCGTGTCAATGAAGGGTCATGAAGTGGAAAGGGGCGGGTAGAGAGGTAGATAGCAAAAGCAGAACCAAAGAAAAGAGACAAAAAAACTTCAGTCGAATAAGAAATCAGCTATTCAGAACAAGAGGTGTTGTGCTATTCACAGAGGATTGGGGAATGTTCGCAATCACTGCATTGTAAGACGCCGACAGATGTACTCTCAAGCCACCACCCCTATTCAAAGATGGTCGTTCCCTCTTCACGTAGATGGCCTCCTTCACCCCCCTCTCAGACCAGCGTTCCTCCCTATCAAGGATGTGAACATCATCATCTTGAATGAGTGTCCACTAGCGTGTAGGTGGGTGTAGACCGCAGAGTCCTGACCCGACGTGTTGGCTCTCCTATGTTGCGCCATCCCCTATTGGGGCGGCATAGCTCAGTGGGTAGAGCGGTCGTCTGGCAATCGGAAGGTTGCAGGTTCGATCCCCGGTCCTGCCTACAGCATGTCGAGGTGTCCTTGAGCAAGACACTTAACCCCTAACTGCTCCCCGAGCGCCATATGTTGGCAGCTCACTGCTCCTATACAATATAGGTTGGGTCAAAAATGCAGAGAAATCCAAATTTCCCCTTGCGGGACTGATAAGGGAATC
>OMLC01067678.1:18180-29321 GCA_900302585.1 Regalecus glesne | reverse complement strand
AATATAATATTATAATATATAATATTATAATTATCTTATCTTAGACTGAAGATGTCACCTGTTTCAGTGACGAAACGTTTCTGAATAAACGTCTGATCCAGTTGAACCGATTCACCGTTTTTGTGATTCCCTTACCTGGATTATTGAGCATGCATCAAGACATAAAGGGAAATATTCTGTTCAATAAAGGCATCTTTTGTTGAAAATGCTCAATGCATTTCACTGCTCACTTTTAAGTCACTGATAACAAACAGTTAAGTCAGTCTCAAATAAGATATTCAAAATTAGCCCAGTAATAAGAATAATTAAAAGCGCTATATGAGAACAAATCAATTTACCATAACCGAGACTGAAAGAGAACACACACACACACACACACACACACACACACACACAAGATAACATCTATTTCCCTGAGTAAGCGGAATTTAAAGAAAAGAAGAAGAAGAAAAAAGCCTGCATATTCTAGTCTTTTGGGTCCTTTTTGAAAATGGTGGCTCAGCAAACGAGCTGAGGCCGTCTACTAAACAGAAGATAGGGGGTTCTATCCCTGGTTCCTTCAGAAAAAGTGCCTTTGTCTTTGAAGAATACACTGAACCCCTAATTGCTTGGGACAACAGAAGAAGATTAATGTGGTGGTAATGTGTCATATTTACATTCTAAAATGTTAATTAACACCACCACCAACAACAACAACAACAACAACAACAACAACAATACTAATGATGATAATAATTTTCCCTTATCAGTTCCACAAGAGGAAATTTACATTTTTTTATAATTAACTCCTACTTTTGTATAGGAGCATTGAGGGGCCACCATCTAGCACCTGGGGAGCAATTAGGGGGTTCAGTATCTTGCTCAAGGACACCTCAACATGCTTTCTGCATGACTGGGGATCAAACCTGCAACCTTCTGATCACCAGACGACCACTCTGCCCACTGAGCTATGCCACCCCCACTGTATGTAAACGGTCTCACTATGATATAATACTTTATGCACTGTGTACGATGGTTAATGAAACAAATGAAATTAGCGTTATCATCCATACTCTTCATAGAAGACTGCCTGAGCAGCTCAGCCTCACATAAAACAGAAGGGACAACATACTTAACATGGTAGATCACAAAGAAAAGCTGCCACCTCCATTTTTGAAAAAAGTGACTCGTGTCTAGTTAAACTAGCAACAGCAGTAAAACTAGCTGAAACTGTTAATTCTCTGAATCTCAATGATTGAAATGAATTAGTCTTCTTATTTTAAAAAATAATAAAATGAATGAACTCAGCTTAACAAGCCAAACCAAAAATGCAATGATGGAAATGGTGAACTTCCTTAAAAGTCCTTTTATTCCTCACACAGCTTGTGTGATCTATAGCTTTGCCAGAGTAACCAAGAGGACCAGTTCCTGTTTCCATTTCTGTTGAGACATCATTCTTCCTGTACTTCGGTGAAAATGTCACTAAAGAAGTACTGAGATACTGTGTTAGGATCCTCGTTTACTGAGCTGAGCTGGGTTTCATTCTCCTGGGCAGCCGGCACCTACAATACAGGGAGAGAGAGTATCATGAAATAATAATAATAATAATAATAATAATAACAATAATAATAATAATAGTAAATATGTTCCCCTCATCAGTCCCACAAGGGAAAATGTGCAATTCTCCGCATTTAACCCATCCTATTGTGTAGGGGCAGGGAGCAGCTGTGATGTGGCACTCAGGTTGCAGTTTAGGGGTTATGGGTCTTGCTCAAGGACACCTTGACATGCTTTCTACACAACCAATCTCTGATTACAAGACCACCCCACCTACTGACCTATACCCCCCAAACAGTTATGCATGTGTATGTAAATACTCCAGCAACTTCAGATGAAGTCTATCTTACCTCGGCTGTACTCGTTGAAATGCTAGGCAATGGGTCCGGGCATGTCGGACTGTCATTTATGGTCTGTGTAGAACCCACATCAGGTTGTGCTGTGGTAGAGGATGTTGAAGGGGTCTTCTTCTCCATTTCACCAGCACTTGGTGTAGGAGTAGCATCCAGTGGTGCTGTTTTTGAGGTGATAGGTCCCAGAGCAACTCGTCTTCTTCTTGTGGTTGATGGTTTGACAAGAGACCCCTGTGAGGCTGTTTTGGCCTGCTGAGAGCCTCCAGGAGGGCCTGGTTTAAACTTGTCAGAGAGGAACCCAAGGAACCCTCTGGCTTTTCTGCCAGGCCTTTTGAAAATATGGCATCTGATTACAACTGATGTATATAATAACTAATAACAAAATTAACCTAATAATAAACACACTTCAAAGCTTTAGCTATATGACTAATATCAATTAAAGTTGCCAGCTTCAACATGTGAAAACATGATATTTTCTGCATTTCTATATTTAATAAACTGCCAGCATTGCTGGCCATACTCTATCATAGTTGTTTAGTTCCAAAAGCTCATGTCCAAGTACTTTTGTCCACAACCAGATCACACATTAAAAAAGGATGAGAGACACCACCTGTTCTGATCAGAAACAGTCTGACCCCACACCAACAACCTCTTCTGTCTTGTCCATGCAAGTAGCAAAGACTACGCCCCATATATATACACATCTGCATTTTTAAAAATATGGTGGAGCACACTGATACAGAATGGGGGTAACATTATTCTTTAAGAAATAAGTCACTAAAAATGGGATGAAAGAAAAAGGTGTTTCTTTAACTCTCTCACCTGCTCAGAGGAACAGCCATAGGAGGCTCTGTAACGGGTTGGGATGTGTGAGATTCTGCTCTGGAGTCGCTGACTTCAACACCTTCCCTTCCAGTTGGTGGGAGGACAATAAGCTCTGCTGCTGAAGCAGCAGTCTCTGGTTTAGCTAAGGGAATCTCTGATTCCAGTGTTGTAATCGTTTGGGCAGGATTCATTCGTGACTCCTTAGTGGGGAAAGTTGGACAGGGTTGCGTCTCCTGTGACATCTTACAGTTCGACAATGCGACTGCTTAAAAAAAGAGAAAAGAAAACAAAAAAAGGGTCCTTGGTTAAAAAAAGAACCCTTTTTATTTACATCCATCCATCCGTCCATTTAGCCATCAATTGCTTATCCGAAGTTGGGTCACAGAGTAATTAACAATTAATCAATCAATTAATCATTAATTCAATCTGCTAATTAAAAATGCTCAAGTGATGTGTGTCCGTTTGTCGCCTGCTTAGCTCTTTGTTCGTTTTAAGTTTGCTTTTCTTTCTATGGAGCAGGTGCATCTCCACCCTGTTCTCCTCTGCCCCTGATAGCTGAGGTGACCAGGTTTTATCATACTCTGTTTCAGTATGAGAGACACATTAAATGCTAACATCTGATATAACATATTTAGTCAAGAGATAATGAATGACAGATGACTAAAAAAACTTTACCATTTAGGTCCTCTGGCTTGGTCATGGCTGAACTCTGGTGAGACAAAGAATTATTGATAAATAGTGAATAAATGGTGAATGTACTTTAAAAAGACACTTTTCTACTCTAATGACTACTCTAAGTAACTAAATTGACTTATTGTTCAATAGTCAGGCTCAACACTACTTGTCCGTTAACTTACTTTCCATGCTGCTATGGCTGGTTCAGCTTCCTTTACGCTGCAACAGTCTCTCTCATCAGCTCCCTCTGGAGGTATTGTCACGAGAGCATCACAGAGTGTTTTGTCCTCAGCCCCTTTTGAAGGGCCTTCAGGTGCAGCAATACCACTGGTGAGGGATAACCGTGTTCTGTGTCAGAGCCCCTAACCAAACGTGGTCCATATTTGAATGGTGTGATGAAAACGAGTGGCCACTGACCTTTGAAGCTGTACCGTTTCATCTGCTGCAGGGAGGCAAGTGACGGGCTCATCCGACACATGTTCCGCCTCCTCCATTGATGAGAAAACTGGGATCTCAGTCAGAGAGAGGATGAAAAAGGGCTCCTCTGGCTCGGGAGGAACTTGCTCCAACAACACTGAGAGAATGAAGGGGTTTGATAAAAGATGAGATAAGAAAGGAGAGTACAAAACATGAACACAATACAAAATAATGTGTTGATAAGCTGCATGAGAACTTCTCTGATGACACTTAGAGTCGGTTGTGATTACCTACCATCGGGGTGTCCTCTGAGGACTGGGTCACTTTGGTCTCTTCCTGAACTTTCACCTGCAGCATCCTGGGAAGTCACACGGAAGGAAACAAGAAGAAAGTACTCAGTCATGAGGCAACAAGAAAAACTCCCTCATCTGTTCTTCTCATGATGACCATCACTCTCACCTGGACTGAATCTCTAGGCATTTGGATGATGCAGTCGAGTGCGACGGCCGCATCATTTGAAGGGTTGTCAACTTGAACACATCCTATGTTAGCTGGTTCTACTGGATTCTGGTTGTTGGCATTGAGTTTGGAGTCGGGTCTCTGGGAAGCAGAATCTTCTTGTGTGTCTGAGCAAGTACCAGAAACTGAATAGCAGAAAAAAGGGAAAATTCCTCAGAATAAGTAAGCAGCTTAGAGATATATGCAAACGAATGGGCACCTCCGGTCAAATTGCATGTCCTGTTGAAGTTGGATGGATGGATGGATGTTCCACCATTGACATCTTGGTTGGACTGATCTTTATCAGGGACTTCCCCCTTGACCTTACAGCCATGGGTGACCCTACCAACAGCATAGCTCCAGACAGTATTGCTCTATGGTTCTAAGGCTCTCAAGACCATGCAAGCGTCTCCACAGTAACAAGGGGACAAGGTGAGGAAGAAAAAGACACACACACATACACACACACGCACACACGAAAGTGGTTCCCAAACCTGGTTCTGGTTCTGATTGTGATGTATTCTGGTCTGGCCTCCTCTGTTGTGACAGCTGTCTGCTACACCTCAGGTTGGGTTTGGGCCTAGAAAGCCTCGGTCTTCGAGCCTGAGGGGCCTTTTGTGAGGATGGAAGCGAGTCCTGTGGCTTTAAAAGTGTATCATCACCACTGAAAGTGGAAGAAAAGTTTTTTAAAAAAATCGGGGTTTAAAGCCAGTGAAACTAATTTGAAACAAAATGTCATCAGACATAATGTACTGTTTAAACATGAAATATGAATACAGTCTACAGCAAGATTTTATAACATGCAATTGGACAATATTTGTAATAAAACGACGAGAAGATTAAATAATGTCTCACATGTGGGAATCTTGAGAATTGTCAGTGGCTGTCTGGTCAGTTTCACTAATTTCATGAAGATCTTGTTGGAGGCCATGATCCTTGATATCTACGTCACCCATGACGATGTCAGTTGAACTCTCTAAGCACGGATGCTGGTTGCTCTCTTTTGGGTCTTCTTTGGAATATGAACTAGTGTCAAGTAGAGGTTTAAGCTTGGACTGCGGGGAGTCACCCATCATAGACTTGGATTTTGAGGTTGGATTTGGGTCATCTGTGGCTTGGGATTTCAACTCCTCATCTCCTATGGACCCTTCCATACTGCTGTCATCCAATGGAGCGGATCCAGCTTCCACTTTGTCCTGAGCCGTAGAAGGCTGACCTGCCGATGCAGGAGCCGTTATGGGCATCTCACTCACATTAGTGTCGATCATCAAGAATGGATTTTCAATGAGCCAGGACACTTCATTCAGATGGTCAGAATTCACAGAACTACAACCTCCTCTCGGTTTCTCTGAATCATCAGATAAGGTATAGACCTCAGCAGAACTTCTTGGAGACTGATGCTCTGGGTTCGGGTCTGGCCGTTGGGTTGAATGTTGCTCTTTCTTGTCTGATGTTTCCGTTATAACGGAAGTGTCGGCACCAACAGAGTTCTGTGGCTCTTTTTGACATGGTTCTGTCTCTTTAAACGAGTGAGCCTTTTCTGTTGGTTGTGGTTGGGGAGTTCTGATGGCTGATTTGTACGGAATCCTGGGTTTAGCTTTAAGGCTGCTCCTTCTGGTTGAACGTGGAAGTGTCTCTTTTGCTACTTCCACTTGTGCTTCAACACCTGTAGTTTTATCCTCCACAGCAGGTAGCTTATCTAAGGGTTTGTCTTCTGTAGCCCCCTCACTGATCCGATGATCCTCAACAGCTATTAATGTGTCAGAGATGGCAGAGTCTTCAGGTGTATTTTCACTTGAACGGCTTAGTAACCCTGAAGCTGCACTTGGTAGGACCGAGCTGGACTGCTCTAAACTTGACTGTGTTGCCATGGCAGGCGTGCTGTCACTTTTCTCTATTTGTGGATCTGAGTGAACATCTGGTCCTTCAGTATTTCTCTTTTCAGGGGAAATTTCTGATGTTCTTTCAAGTACATCTGGGTTTGATTTTCTCATAGTGGCCTTGGTGGGATATGGCTTTTTGTTCCGTGTAGCCTGACCCAGATTGGGTTTTGGCTTGACTTTGGAGAAATACCGTCTCTGGGTTTGGATATTCTTCTGCACGACATTTGACTCTCCTGGTGAACAAGGAGAAGTTTCAGTGGCTTTCACCTGAATTGCAGTGGTGGTCCCGGGAAGCGTCCCCTCACTTAAGGACGTGTCACTGGTTTGAGCTTCAAGCACAGAGTTAGGAGCTGTGACTGAGTCTTCAATGACACATGTGTCACTGACCACAGGATCAGTGATCCTCTCATCAGGGGTAGTTTGGGCCTCAAATGGGATCTCTGACTCTATAGCATTGGTGTTTGCTGAGCTAACACTTTCTGAGTTAGCAGAAGGGTGTGGTGTCATCAAGTGCATGTCGGCTTCCTGCCCTGCATCCAGTTCACATGTATTATCTTTAGCAAGTCGTTCTGGGCTTGCACTTGGAGAGCTGTTCATTGATTCTGATTTTGAGAGATTACTGGAATCTTCTGTTAGCTGTGATTTCGACGGTGTATTTCTGCTGGGGGATTCTAAACTGGGTTCGAGACTGGAAAGAGGCCTTCTTTTTGCTGGTACCTTACTTTCTGTGCTTTCAGAGCTTGAGTCTAAGCAGGAGATAGGTACATCTACCTTCTCACAAGTGGACCCATCCTCTGTGGACGTGAGGGAAGAACGTCCTTTAAAGGGCACTGAGGATGAAGCAGAACTAGTATCTAGAGCTGGTTCTTTATCGGTGATGGCACTACAGATGGGGTGTGGTTCTACATGTGTCTCTGTGCTCTCAGAGATTGATGGTCTCGAAGTTGAACTTGCTGGATTTTCAATTGCAGGAGAACTACTACAACTGTTCCCAGCTGTCCTAACATAGGACGCCAATGTATCATCTGTGGAAAGTGATTCTAATGTGGATGAGGAATCCCTGTTATGTGAGGTACTCGGCCGTGGTGTCTCGGACCCCAAATTTGTGCCAGAAGCACATCTCGTATCCTGACGGACCGATGGTCCCTCTGGAACTTTAACCTCGGACTGACCCATGTCATCCGTTACAGATGACGGCAGGTTGTCTGCTACCATAAGTGATTCTTCAGCAACAGGTAGTGACTGGGTAGCTACAGGGAATTCCGGGAGAACTTGGCTGCTCTTGTCAACTATGCTAACTGGAGTTTTAAGCTGGGGTTTTGACTGTGCACCACCCCTAGTGGCTCGGCCAAGGTTGGGCTTGGGTTTGATCTTGGATGAAAATGGTCTTTTAGCCTCTTTAGCACTTTTCTCTAAAACATCAGGAGTTGAATGTATCCGAGGAGCAGGATCCATTTTCTCTTCTTCCTCTTTGTGAGATTTTGGTGCACTGGGTTGGGGATTATCTCGTCCCGCTGGGTCGACAGTTTGCAATGATTCCGCGACACCAGGGCCAAAAATTGCAGCATCAGGAGGTGCTGGGCTGCACTGGGCCACAGTCTCGAAGACAATCTTGTCTTTCTGGCTTGAAGTTTCGTGATCACTGATGGACGGAGATTCTATAACAACACGATAACAGTACAATTAAAATGAATCCGTTTGATTCAAAGTATAAAAGGGAAGAAAAAGCAAATGCAATATCTGAGCTTGTCCTAGATTAAGGGTTCAAAAGAAGCCAATATGTTATCTTATGGCTGTAATAGGAAAGACACATACCTCTGTAACTTTACAGATTAACATCACAGATCGCACACAGACAACTTGACATGCAGTGTACAGTTCCCGGCTACCGCTCCTTTATTGTCCTCTGCATTTGCATTCTGTCTCCCTAGTCATGCCTTAACTAGCACCCTGATACTTCTCTGCGTTGATCTATCCTGTACATCATGCGTTAAGTAGCATATTGCTGCAGCCATTTTGTTTCCCGACTCTGCTCGATTGCCCTGCTCATCAACATATGCTCACAACTTGGTGCGAGACCGCACCCAAGGGATAATACAGGACCGACTCAGACCTTCCTGATGGCAATAAATAACCTAGGATAGAATTACACATTCAACAAACGATGACAAAAGATAACCCCATGCATCCCTTCTTGGTCAGACCCAACAGATGGTTCTATGGGTCTGACCCTTCCTTCAGGACGCCTGATAAACATTGTGGTTGGCCTCTATCTCGAAAGTCAGACTCATTTTCAGATTTCCACCACAAACTTGGTGTCAGAGGTGGGATCGCTCATATGAGAATTTCTGGACTCGGAGTTGCTAGGTCGACGGATAGACAGGCCAGGCCAGGAGACAAAATCTTCAGCTCCACATCAAGCACAGATAGGGGCTGAAGGACAGCAAACTTGAGACCCGAGACCAGACCTGCTCACCACAGCGATTGACGAGTTATGGGTGAGAAATCTGAAAATAATCAACTGGTAAAACCAACCCATCTATCGGAAGAATTAGTAAGCACTCGAATTCTAGGTGCAAGATTATAATAGGAATCCTAATACTTGTCCATGGTATTAACCGAGGTTTATGAAAACCTGGCGGTAGGTTGACTAATTTATTGAGGAGAAATCGACATTCAAGGGCGGATGGGCGATCGCCAGGTGGGAAGGAATGGTAAAGAAAAAGCCAAATGTATGGCAGGAAAAGCCCATAAAACTAGTTTGTCAAAACTGCAGTTTGCTAAAACCAAATGGAGCTAAGATGGAAAGCCAAACTGTATATTCTTAATTAATCTATTTTTTTTAATGGCATCAGCACCAAAATATCTACGTTAAGCATTTTTAGTAAGCCATAAATGCATCCCATTGTCTTAGAGTAACGTGAGCTTCTCAGATAAGGAGGATTCTGCAAAGACAGGCAACAATCCGAAATGAATTTGCAGCTTCGCTTACAGAGCCCACCCTCAAGGTGAGCTGATATAGTGGCTATCTGGAATTAAGAGGTCCGCTTTAACATGTCACGATTAATCCCCACAGCATCATCAAATAAAAACCCCGTGTTCCCACCTAAACTGTTTCCTCTCCAGCTACACCAGTTCTGTTGGTGTGTCTTGCGTGATCTATGATCTTCTGTGACCTCTTGATTCTGTGATGTCTGGGAGAGATGAGCAATGTTTCCAATTGTCAGCAGGGTGTGGGCAGCCTCATTGTAGCTGTCTTTTGTAGATGCTGGGAGACAGACGGAAGAAGGAAATAGCTGATTATTCTACGAAAACCATTTCAACAATTTGGGAATTGTGGGAACTGTTTAGGACACTTTTATACAGTATACCTTCAATTTCATTTGCCGAGAGGATATCCTCCATATCCTGAAAGGCAAACATAAGAACAAGTTTTCGGTCATTTTAAATGGAAGTTTTGTGAACAGACTGTGGTAAACCACAGCATTGTTTGTTAAAGGAAATTCACTTTTTTTGCAGCCATTGACATTCTGCACATCTGTTATGCCATCACGTTCTCAATTAATTTAGTCCAGAGATTTTTCGATATGGGACCTCATACTTGACGCAGCTTCAAAGCAGTATCTTACAAGGAGATGGATCATAACCTGTCGAGACATGTTCAAAAAGCCAAATCTAACCCACTTATCTGACAAGTGGCTTAAAGCGGCTTGAGTGTAAGGATTTAACAACTTCCATCCAGAAAGTGAGTGTGAGCTGCAAGTGACAGCATTTCTGCTTTATGATGACTGCATACGTGAGGTTCCTGAAGCTCTCTTGGATGGTCACTTATTCACTGAACTTGCTTTAGTCTTTCTTTATCATTTCATTTCCCGTCAAATTGAAATTTTCATCAAATTTTATGCATCAACTGTATATATTCTACAGAACCTCACACTGTGTAATCGATGAGGTTAGATTATGATCGCTGTCTTTGTGTATTTAGTGCACATGTCCATGCCGGGGGAGGGATCCCTCCTCTGCTGCTCTTCCTGAGGTTGTTTTCCCCATTTTTCCCCCTGATAAGTTTTCCTAATTTAGATCTTCCCTCATCCAGTCCTAGGACGGAGGCCGTTCTCTGTCGTATACATTTGAATATTGTATGTTGTACTGATTCTAAAGCCTTTTAGGACTATCTTCTGATTTTTGAATGTATGCAACTGCCTCACATTGACAGTTAGACTTTTAGTTTGGCACCTTACACCTATAAACTATAGCAGATCCTCCCAGAGGGAGGATCAATCTCAGCTACTCATGTGTTCTGCACATAATTAAATAAATACTTTAATAGCTTTAAAAGCAAAGCGCCACAAAGTGTCAAAAGAGAATAAAAGTACATGAGTGGCAGAGTTGGAGATGCTGAGATCTTCATTGGGAGTGATGAAGGACAGGATCAGGAACGTGCATATTAGAGGGACAGCTCAGGTTGGACAATTTGAGGACAAATCAAGAAAAGCAAGACTGAGATGGTCTGGACATGTGTGGAGGAGAGATGCTGGTATACTGGGAGAAGGATGCTGAATATGGAGCTGCCAGGCTAGAGGAGAAGAGGAAGACCAAAGAGGAGGTTTATGATGTGGTGAGGGAGGACATGCAGGTGGCTGGTGTGACAGAGGAAGATGTAGAGGACAGGAAGAGATGGAGATGATGATCTGCTGTGGTGACCCCTGATGGGAGCAGTCAGAAATAATAGAAATAGTAGTAGCAGTAGTAGTAGTTTGTATTTCTTATGTGTTTTAAGAAATCACTTGTGATTTAGGGTTAGGGTAACTGCCTCACATTGTTAGTTAAGTTTCAAGTTTGGTACCTTGCTATTTTTTGGTTCCTACCTATAAATAAATCAATAAATAATTCCTTTATCAGTCCCGCAAGGGGAAATTGGGATTTCTCTGCATTTTTGACCCAACCTATATTG
>OMLC01067678.1:0-18160 GCA_900302585.1 Regalecus glesne | reverse complement strand
CTGTCTAGGTGGTTTTCACACATAAAAGAAGATGAGACACACTGGGAGAAGGATGCTGGTATACTGGGAGAAGGATGCTGGTATACTGGGAGAAGGATGCTGGTATACTGGGAGAAGGATGCTGAATATGGAGCTGCCAGGCCAGAGGAGAAGAGGAAGACCAAAGAGGAGGTTTATGATGTGGTGAGGGAGGACATGCAGGTGGCTGGTGAGACAGAGGAAGATGTAGAGGACAGGAAGAGATGGAGATGATGATCTGCTGTGGTGACCCCTGATGGGAGCAGTCAGAAATAATAGAAATAGTAGTAGCAGTAGTAGTAGTTTGTAAAATTATTTTCACTTGTGATTTAGGGTTAGGGTAACTGCCTCACATTGTTAGTTAAGTTTCAAGTTTGGTACCTTGCTATTTTTTGGTTCCTACCTATAAATAAATAAATAAATAATTCCCTTATCAGTCCCGCAAGGGGAAATTGGGATTTCTCTGCATTTTTGACCCAACCTATTGTATAGGAGCAGTGAGCTGCCAACATATGGCGCTCGGGGAGCAGTTAGGGGTTAAGTGTCTTCCTCAAGGACACCTCGGCATACTGTATGCAGGATCAGGGATCGAACCTGCAACCTTCCGATTGCCAGACGACCGCTCTACCCACTGAGCTATGCTGCCCCTGTAATATATAACAGTCCTAAAGACATTCTTAAATGTGGCTGCTGTGGATGTGACATGAAAGTAAAGGCAGGCCTCAAAAAAGCCAAACTGGACAGGAAAGATTCTACTTTGTAAATACATGTAAAACATTTCTTATTTCCTTTTAGACCGGCCGGCAAGGGTTTAAGATGGTGAGGCTTATAAACTGCACAAACACAATTAATATACAAGTGGAATTAAGTAAGAACGTCAATGACATCTCTGACTTTTCAGTAAATGTGTTACGATGGAGCCACAGAACATGAGATCACTTTGGATCAAATGTGCATAACGCATTCAAATGACATGTGTAACTGTACTGAGTGTTCATCATATTTCATCATACACAGTAGGTTGGAGCACTCACAACATGCAGGTCCAAGTGATGCTCACAGGAAGCCTGTTCATCTTGTGCCTGTTCACACGAGGCATCAGGACAGAGGGCATCTTGGGGGATGACCGGCACATCGGGGACATGCGTTAAAATTTCAAGCTAAGCATGAAATGTGGGGAGGGGGACAGGATGAAGGACATGGAATATGAAATGTAAAACCATGCATAATTAAAAACAAACGGCAAATATTGTGTCACTTCTACAAACCAAATGCAATAATCTAAATAACAGAAAGGAAATAATGGAAACAACCTCAAGAATAGGGTCACTAAAATACATTAAAATATAATGAGATAAATTTCAAAATAAAATGTACAGTAAACTAAAAAGATGAAGTTCATATCTGAGACATAAAGGATTGTCTCTCCTACCTCCTCCAAGGTTTCTTCCACCTCTGACACTACAGGTGGTGGGGAGCGTAGGCCAGCAGGCACAAATGCAAAAGCACTGCCATCATTTGGGCTTGAAGGATGTTGCAGCTCTTCCATCTCCTCTGCTTCTCTTTGGGTTTCACCCTCATCGTCATCATCATCATCACCATTGTACTCTGACTGAGAGGACCTGAGGGTAACCAATTTAGGCTTTTTGGATTCTTGCACCAATTGGGTTTTTGGAGCTCTGGCTTTTTTACGTGACTGTCTGGATTGTAGCTTGACAGCAGACAACCCCGAGGAGGCAGGGCCAGAAGTAGTTTCAGCTAAAGATGAATCCGTCTTGGGAGAATAACTCAAGGGTTTGATGGGTTTGGGCATCCTTCCATACCTACAACACAGTCACACAGTGGTTGGGAAGTGCATTTACAATGAAGACAAACAATTGTTTTTAAGGTGATTTTTATTTATTTATACTTGAATCCTAATTATTGACTGATGTCAATAACTGATGTAAATAAAAACAATTATTATTATTATTATTACTATTAATAATAATAATAGTAATAATGATACTTTTTTTTTAAAACAAATAGAAAGCAAGAAAGGAAAAAATAATGCAAATATAAAGTTAGTGGATATACAGCACATTTGCCAACACTCTATTTAGCTTAGGACTGTGAGGGCAAAACATGTTTTCAGGCTCAAGTAACAACAAAAGTTACTCAACAGGTATAATTCCTGTGCTCTTAAGTATGAACATCTGGGGAATAGGAGAGCAGTGAGTTGTTGACTTTATTATTTTGTTTCAAAATACCATTTAGCATCATTCAAAGCACCATTCAAAGTACTATTCAAAGTACTATTTAGCAACCGCTTCTGTCAATCTATGCATCGTGAAAGAAATTTTACACAGAGTTAAATAGTTTAGGAAAACTGTGAGAATGGGAAACTGAAAGGAAGAGAATCATACCTTGTAGGCCTGGGTGTAATAACAATCGAGTCTTCTTCAGTTTCAGAAGAGTTATCAATATCTGTTTTCTTCTCCTTTTCTGGACTCGGAGGTGAATCTTGATCAACCTAAAAGGTCAAGGTAACTTTCAGCACATGTGAGAAACATCCACTTGTTACTAGTCTTAAACTGGAACTTCATCTCTCACCTGCTCTTTGGAGGCTTCCTCACAAGTGCTCGTGTTCAGTGGATCTTGGGTGACATTTTTGATCTTTACAGAAGGGAGTGGGCCTTTCTTTTTCAATTTACATCGCAGTGGTAAAGGGACCTTGGGTATTTTTGTTCTTGAGAGCTGGGCTGGTTTGATTCTTGTGTCATTTGCAGACTGAGCAGATTCTGATTTTTCAGGGCTGTATTTATGGGGAAATCAAATTTAGAATTTTTTAATACCAAACAAGGGAACACAAGCATGTATAGAGTATTTTAGGTAAAATACCTGTCAAGAGTTGAGTGATCCTCAGGCAGTGCTGCCTCTGCATCTTCAGGTAAGCGTGCTTCATCTGAGAATGAACAGGCAATAAATAACAGGCCGATGCTGAACTTCTATGTGTTGTACCAAGTACAGCCATTCTGAATGGAGGGAAACTTTGTGTACCTTGTTCATTGGTTTTGTGATCTTTTTTTGTCTTCTTTTCCTCTGGCTGCTCAGATGACGACCAGTCTCCAAGCTTCTTTCTGCATTTCCTCTTTGATTTGGGAACAAGGGTTCTCTCTTCATTACAGACAGTCTCTCCATTGACCTCTTCTAAATCAGAAGCACTATTTTCCTGCTCCTCCTCCAAATCAGTGAGCTTCCTTACAGCTTTCTTCTCTAAAGGACCGAAAATAAAACATGAATTTTTATGACAACTCTGGGACAAATGTAAAAATGAATGAGATTAAATATCCTTTTGGCAATTTACTGGGGATGGAATCTAATGGAGCTTTGACAGGGAGCAGTGTGGTTACCTTTAGCTTTTCTGCTCCTTTTGATGGCCTTTGTTTCACTGGGGCATTTAGATTTCCTGGTTTTGCGGTTTTTAACTTCCATCACCTTCTCAAGCAGTTTGGAAAAGAGCTCTAGATCAAGTTTGCACTTCTCTCCTATAAGATATTTATCAGAGTATAGTTAATTTTCAAGCACGAATTGGATACTATAAGGAACTAAATAAATGAAAAAGTCAATAAAATTGATATTCCATCGAGGAATACATTTGAGTTGTATATCCAAAAACTGTGATAACAGTTAAATACTACAGGGTATATGTGCTGTTGTATAGAACTTATTACTAGGCAGTAAATTCTATGCATTATTCTACGAGTGATGAAACCTTTCTTTCAATAAACCTTGTATTCAGATAAACCGATTCATTTTTTGTGATTTCCTGACCTGGATTCTTGAGCATGCATAAATAAATTTACAAATATAACTTCTTTGTAATAAAGTCTCAAAAATATCTGGCCTTGTAAAATGTAATTGCTAAAGAATGCTGAAGAAAATTAGCTCAAACTTTTTATGCAGCCATTCAGTTTTTTCATTGTAGTTTTTGCAAATGCATTGTTATTCAAATGATTTGGCACAAGTCATTTAAAATTTACAATTCAAACAGTACTTAAGTCAAGTCATGTATGATTTGTATAGCCCATTATCACAAATTCACCCTAGTGGACACTAAACCAACATCCTGTCCCTAGACCCTCACATGGGATAAAGAACTCCCTTAAACAATCTTCAACCGAAAGAAAAAAATGGGACACATAAAAATACTTACTTAGAGCCTTGTCAATCCTCCAGGAATTCTCTCGCTCCTCCCTCTTAAACTTGTTCTGAGAAAGTTCAACAGTGAAGTACTGCTTTGAGGGTAATTTCAAGTCAAGTCCATTTTATTTGCATAGCCCATTATCACAAATTAACAATTTGACTCATTGGACTTTACATTAACACAACATCCTGTCCTTAGACCCTTTAGATTAACTAATGTCACACGTATTCAGAGCAATAGTCTCTGACATGGGACTGTTATGTATTTAAATGGAACATATTCAAATGATCACAGACCTTTATCTCTGACCGAGTTCTGTGGGGAAACAGCTGGCAGATCATGGAAAAATCTGTCCCCACCATATTGATGGCCAGGAAGAACAATTCTGTCTCTGACAAGAAAAATAACAATGGAGAATGAATATAACACGTAAATGATAATGCATGAAACCAATTTGTTGCCATTAACTATATTTGAGTGTACAGTATGTAAGTCAGTTCAACCTTCATTGGACCAGGGTTTAATGTAGCTCCATTTCCTGAAACTTGAATATGTGGCGGTTGACCCATACTCAAAAATAGGATCTTTGTCCTCTGCTGGGTTAGGCCCTTTCGATCTCTGGACCTCCACTGTCAAGCTGAGACATAGGTTCAAACAGTAAGATTAGGAAGTAGCCTAGAGTTCACCCCATACAAGTAGGACTTAGAAATCATAAAAGAAATGTAAAAATATGCATCAATGAAATGTCTTAGCATTTTTGGGGCGACTGGTGCGCTGCAATATTTCGATTTCAGAGAAATGGGAAGATGGATTCAACTTGTCATGAAAAGAAAGAAAGTAAAAATACTGGAGATTTCTGTGACAATCGATCAAACTCCATTAAAGTGGATGTGAAAATGATTTGTAATAAAAGTTAAATATCTCCAAAATAAATGAGTGATAAAAAAGTTATATACAAGCCCACTTCACTATACCAGGCTGGACATTTTACAGCTGGCTTGGTGTTGATAGCTGAAAAAGTAGGAGACGTCGGGAATGGAAATTTGGGAACATTAATATCTAAAAGTAATGTTTCACACTTAGTTTTGGAATTTTCAACAGAATTATGATGAGATGGGTGCAGGCATTTTAGGGAAATTTAAGACTCATATACAGTCTTTTATTAGGAATGTATTTTCAAAGACTAGGTTTTACATGATAAAATGTCGTGGATCTCTCCAAGGTTAAATTATTTCCCTTAATGGAAGAACTGGGGTCCCCCTAGTCCCTTTTGTTGATGTTGATATTAGGCTATAGTGCAAGATGCAAGGATAAATAAATGATGCAAGGATACCTGACATTTAATTAGTAATAGACTACAGACAATTAAGACTTATCAGCAACAATATAACCCTTGGATGATGTAATTCTACAGACCTCTCCTCATCAATGATCAGTGTGCCATCTTCTGCCACTTTCACCCGTGGAACCATCATTGCTTCGTCCTGCTCATCGTCTGCCTCCATTTCATCCTCTTCCATCTGACTTTCCTTCGCTTGGTGTATCTCAGGTTCTTGAGCTCTCTCTGGTGTTCTGATGAGGCAATGCAATTAAGCTAAAAATATCACAGTCATAGATAGTTCAAAACATTCATTTTCCCTTATGTGTACAAACATGAAAATGGTTTTTGGTGGTAACGACAAATTATGCAATAACAAATATTTATTTGTAAATATTTATAAATGAGTACATACATGAATGAGATATTTTCAAAACTATTCAGGATTCCCATTGTTCTCCAGAAGAATGGACTCAATTGAAATTAAGAAACTGTGCTGGCCTACGAGCATTTCTTTTAAGTAAAAGGCCCAAAGAGGTTGAGTCTTAGTAATGAGGAAAAAAAGAGTTATTCTGATGCCAAACACTGGCACTAAATAATACCTTGTCTAAAATGACACCTCATTTAAGGTGGACTCCAACCTACTTAAAATAAATGTCTGTATAAGAGAAATAAATATATTCCCTGAAATCCTTCTAATACCACACTAACACAGACCATAGTCCACTAATTTCCAAAATACAGTTGTCCAAAACAGAAGTCCATTTCCTTAGTAGAAGCTCTTGTAACTTTTGAATAGCTTAAGTTGATACCAATGGTCAGTATTATACTGATATGTAGTACTTAACAAAACTTAGTCATCGACCAACAACAAAAAGCAAGAAAGTAAATAATCATAAGCAACTGATGAGAAGATTCTTACTTGTCTTCTACTGAGATAGGAGGAAATTCAGTCCTATTCGCACATGATGACTCTTCTAAATAGGATCTGGAGGAATTGCAAATAAGGAGTTAATTCAGTCGAATGAGCATAGGGGATAAAGCTAATGCTGAACAGACGAAACAAAACTTACGTCATGGGGTTGGAGATGGGTATGTAGTAGATGAGCTCTCCCATGGTCATTTTTGCAGGGTCTATGAGATATTCCTTAGCCTGTGGCTTAGGCTTTTTAAGCTTCTGAAAATAATTTCACATAATTAAGTCTTGATTGTACCCAAGGATTCAATCAACCTCAAAAAGCTACCATTGAACTGATAGGGAGATCATATAAAGATGGTAAATGACTGTAATTCAAATAGGATCACCTTTTCTGAGCACATTTCCTGTTTTAGCAATTCTCTCAGCTTCCGGGCCTTTGACAGCCTCTGTAGATCCACTGGATCATTCAGCATTCTGGTCAGAGAGAATGTTGGTCGTGGCGCTGACAGTCTAATCCCAGTGGCTCTTGACACCAGTGTCTTAGCCCTCTCCGAGATCTCTATTGCCTCTTTCTCTGGCAGGGAGGGAGGGTGTTCGTCTGGTGGTTTGGGAGGAACGTCTTTGGTTTGATTTACTTGAAGGCATTCTTTATTTTTGTCTTTCCTATCTGAAAGGTGGACTGGCTCTGGTGGGTTCTCGGCCTCAGGAGCTCTTTGAGGGGTTGAGAGGGTTGGTGTAGGGGTGGTGGCTTTAGGCTGTGTTTTGGGTTGTCTGCTTTCTCCAGAGGGCTTCCGTCGGCTTGGTGACTGGAGCCCAAGACAAACAACAGACTCAGATTGACTGCATATTGATTGATCAATGTCTGAATCAGGAACTTGAACAGGCGACTCTGACAAGGCTTCAACAGGGGTTGTGGTTGCTCTAGCAGAGGTCCGAGAGAGAGCTGGGGTCACTATGGGCTTGACAGAAAAACGCTTTCTTCTCTGGACTTGAGTTGACGTGGCGGGAGATTCTCCAGTTTGGTCACTAGGCTCCCTGTACAAGTAAAAGTTGATCTTTAAGCTTTTCAAAGCAAAAATAAATGAATCTCAGAATTCATTCTGAGCTAATATTTCACTAGTAACTCACTCTTGGGATGTGTTTGCCGCAACCGCAGCAGCAGCTGTATTATCCTGTCCCTCAACAGTCTTAGGATCTGGTTGACTGGAATCTTGAGACAGTGATGGAGTTCCAGCTCTCAATGGCACTTTGACATTAGGACGAACACTTATCCTGGATCTGCGAATCATTCTAACTCAAAAAAGGGAAATAGGTTCTATATTATTTTTATGGAGGTCACAATCAGACAACTGATCACAATTACTATTTTTCTACTGCTATTATTATTATTACGCTATTCCGTTTTCTTCAGTTAATAAACATGGATAAAATCAATATAATTTGCCTCATAAGAATCTTAAATAATACCAATAATGATAATAATAATAATCATTATTATTATATAGTCCCTTTGAATACACAAGATACAATAATACAATACAATACATTACAAAATCACTATAATATGACTAGTAATCTCCCTCTAAAGGAGCTTCGTTATCTCTCAATAGTTGTATTCCACTCTTACCGAGATCCCAACAGTAAAACGTGTCTTTATTTAAATCATTATCGAGGCTACCAATAACTAAATAATACGAAGTTTGTGACATTTCTGATAGCTTAATGCCACTTAGCTGGCATTCACAAAGCCCAGCCGTGGACCGCATCTCACAACTAAGAGCACATCCAGCTACAATAGATTAGCGTCGTCACCGTTTCATAAACTTACGCACAGACTAGGATGATATAAAGATAACATGTAAAGTCACGTAAAATCAATCTTGACTTAAGAAAAACCACAAATGTTAAATCTTTACCTGCCTGTGCAAATCCCGCAATTGGATTTCGAGGGAAGCGTTAGTTGAAGACGAGTGTGGAAACGGTTGTGACTGCACACGTTACGAATGAGCCTTAGTTAAAACAGTGCGGTGATCCAGACATTAAATTGCTGTTTGTAGAGACAAGGACTCTATCAAAGATTAGTCTGAAAAATAAACATGATCCTATGTTGCCCATGCAAGCACTTGGGCGCCATGTTTTTCATGACGCTAATTGTTCAAATTTCTCAGGAATTATGGGAAACGTAGTCCTTTGTGTGACCAACACGGTTTCTACTAGTATTTCTGGCTGTCCCCAATAGGGGTCGCCAAAGCAGACCATCCATCTCCATCACTTCCTGTCCTCTTAATCTTCCTGTCACACCAGCCACCTGCATGTCCTCCTTCGCCACATCATAAATCTTCTTTTCTCATTGAGCAGGGCAACCAGTGGCCTGTGGTCAGTGTATATTGTGAATCTTTACCACACAGATACTCGTGAAATCCCTGCATTTCAAAAAAAATAATCAGAGCCTAACCCTCTTTATCCAACTGTGAGTAGCTTCACAGAAAAGATGAATCAGTTCATCTGGATGTAAAGCTGTATTGAGAGAGGCGTTTCATCACTCATGCAAGGGGACATCTTCAGTCTGAGCTGACTGCAGGCATCCCCACCCTTATTTTATTTAGATTCCTTTATTAGTCCCACAAGGGGGACTGGATTTAACCCATGCGATTGATTAGGAGCAGTAAGTAGCCACCATGTGGCACTGGAGGAGCCGTTAGGGGTTCAGTGGCTTGCTCAAAGACACCTCGATATGCTCTCTGCAGGACCAGGGATTGAACTTGCAACCTTCCGATCGCCAGACGACCGCTCTACCCACTTACCTATTATAACAATAATGATGATGATGATGATGGTGATGATGAGATGTCCAATTTACGTGCCACGATTGGTCCACATGTTGTGGGATGGATATGGAAGCAGATGGATCTCGAATTCTAGAACTCCAGTTCTACTTCCCATCACCTTGCTCAGGGGTACATGATAAACCCTAATATATATGACCGATTGATGACCCATAAGAAACCCACGTAGACATGGGAAGAACACACAAACTCCACACAGAAAGGACCTGGGATGACCAGGGATTGGAACCCGTAACTTTCTCACCGTGGGGAAACAGCGCCAGCCACTGGGCCACCATGGTACCCAGAAACATGAATGATTAAGCATCTCACAGACCTAAAAAGAAAATAGCTGAACCATATTCAAAACGGAAAATTGGACTTTGAATTACAATGTTTATTCAAAAGCAAAGGTTAGAAAATGGAAAAAAAAAGAACAGAGGGTTTTACAAGCACAGGGCAAATGACAATCATAAAAACCTTTCAGAAAGTAATGTGACTCCAGGACTGTGTGGCTTTATTTTGCAGTAAGACAACATCAGACCTAACATCCAGACAGACCTAGTATCCTGCCTTAATCCAATACTTATTCCTCCAGCAGATCAGGGCAGATAATTTCATTTTACATCTAATTTAGAGGTAATTTGAAATAATAAGACATCTCATTAGACAGAAACAAATGCTATAGTAAGAGTAGGAGTGTTGTACAGAGGAGGTGAGGATTTAAGGATCTTGTGCTTTTTTTGTGGTCGTGTGTTCCCAAGGCATTATGTGATGGTGATGATCCCCGCTGCTCGATTCAAAATATCCTGCGGCTGATGGGAATAATGAAAATAACACTATTCATGTAGATTCATACATGTTTAGCCCATATATGGGAAGATATGTGGATAAATCAGTAGCCATCAAGTGCACTCACAGACACTTTTGATCAAGCAAAAGGGTTTCCAAAAGGGTCTCCAAAGTGATCTGCGGAGCTAGAGCTCTGTCCAATAGGAGTGATCTGCCATGAGATGAGGAGAGAGAGAGAGAGAGAATGTTAGGTCCATATAGATGAGCAGATGCCAGACATAGATCTGTGATTCTTTATTGTGGAGGGATCTACGTACCATAGCGATGGGTTGCGTCTCAAATAGACTGGTAGTTGGAGCCCCGAACGCCTCATCAAATATGTTCTGGTTCAGGCCTCGTCCTGAGGCCGTTGCTGAGGCTGTGACAGGAGAGCCAAAGAAGTCGTCATCTAGGAGGCCAGGGATTGGGCTGGCTGAAGGAACAGCAGCAGCAGGAGCAGGGGCTAGTTTGGGAACCTCTATGTAAGTAAAGACATGGGGTAGGTCATATTAATAAATCGCAAAATGACCGAATATCACAGCTGATATCCATCCTGACCTCATGTGACAGGAAGTGCCGCCATGTCTATTTGCTACTTTACCATTGAGAACAGCAGGGATCTGATTGATTTCAAAGTCGTCATGGTCCGCAGCTTCCTGAGGCAACCCCACTTTATTGGAAAAGTACTGGTCGAATGCCCCTCCTCCGTTGCTGCTGGCAACCAAAGCAGAGTTGGTCCCTTGCTCCCCTTTCCTCGCTGGTATGGCGGGGGGCTTAGCAATCTGGAAGTCTTTGAACATTTCCTTTCCAGTCTTGTTCACCTTCTCCCCAAGAGGGTCCAGAGCAGTAAAAGCATTGTTCTCTACTTTTTGAGGGGCATCTTTCACAGCTGGCCTAGGAGGAGGCCTTGGAGGACCCTGCTGATCACCCATCATTGGAAACTGACCAGATTGGAACGGGTTGGCCATGAGGGGTTGACCCCAACCAGCAGCTCCAACTGGTCCAGGGTGTGGAGTCACACCCCAGGCATTGGACTGGGGGACTGATTGTGCACCAAAAGGAGATGGCACCTGCTGACTCCAAGCTGGTGGTGGTATAGGCAGGGCGCCAAATGCAGATGGTTGGGGGAAAGCGGGCTGAGCACCAGGGAGCGGCATTTGGCTGATGCCTCCTGGCAGCGAGAACATCGGGTTTAAACCAGCAGAGTTGCCCCACATGGCTGTACCAGAGACCGTGGAGGTAGTCTGAGAACCTAAGTGGAGATTATCTGAAGAGTGGAAAGGAAATGAAATCCAAAAACAAAGAAATGTTTGGACATATAAATTCAATCCTCTTTGGACTGAATCTGAAAATTTGAAAAAAAGCTCTTTGTATAGATGTCATATAAAAGAGTGAGGACAAGTAGGGTAGATTTATTTATAGGTTAAGTGTTATTACCCAGAGCAGCTATTGGGGAGGCAGTGGAGCAAGCAGGCCTAATGGTGAAAAGGTCAGTTGGGTCAGATAATCCTTCATTCTGTCCTGGAGCAGCAAACAGGTTTGCCCCAAACAGAACATCGGCTGTCGACTTTTCATGAAAATAAAATTTAAAAAAAATAAAGATAGATTATTCCCAGCTATTAATAGACGAATTTAGGCATTGAATACATGATGATAACCTATACACTATGTTGCAAATTGTAGAGATTTATTGTACAAAGGTACCATGAGCGACAGGTCAAATTCATCATCATAATGTATATCAGAATATAGTTCACTTCAAAGCTGATTGAGATGCAAACGTCACTTACCACTTCTTTATTCACCGAAGCATGAAAGTTATAACATAGCTTATGAGCAGAGATGATAAAGCCAATACAGTTCATTGTTGAGCAGGCCAGTCAAAATGTCCTACATCAAGCCAGTTAGAGAACCATGCAACCACCAGTGCAAGCAGTTAGAATTGAATCAACATTAGAGAAAGTTAGAGGTTGAAGGAATTTACAGGAAGCCTTTAGCTACATTCACAATGTACAGGTCATATCCTAGCTAAACCAAATACAAACTCTTTTACGTGCCCTCCAACAGCAGTTTACAACTTTGAAAAGGAGCTGTTAGGATACCAGTAATAGTTTGGGAGATGTGCATATAAAACTCATACTTAGGCATAAGACATGCAGCGTGATTATGATGCCACGGAGTTTCACCTTTGCACTCCTTCGACCTCGTCCAGCCTTAGAGTTCTGCGGAGGCGGGCTAATGAGGACTGAATCCTTGCAATGAGTCATTGAGGCTTGCGGGTCACATGTCAGTCCATGTAAATGGGGACTGTTTCTCATGGGTTCGTTTAAAAAAGGATTGTGGACTGAAAGAACTGATCCAGAATCTCTCTCCTCCCCAATGGTCATCTTGTTCACCTCAGTAATCATGCCCCCTAGTGGCCACTGACCGTTACTGAGGGCAAGGATCACGGTCTTACTTGATAACCCATTCATCTGCTGACTGGTGTGGTCATGGTCTCCATTAAGACCACCATTCATTGTCTTACTAGTGGTGGAAACAGTGCTTTCGAGGCTTTGATTAGTGGCAGAGGGGGAGATCTGTGAATTATGGGATGCTTTCTGAGGAGCTGATTTGGAAAGGGGGTCATCTCTGAAAGGGTCACTGTCTGGGGTTGGAAAGAAGCCAAATGTTGAAGAAAAGGGGTTCTTAGTTTGGGGAATTGCCCAAGGGTTACAGGAACAGGATGAGACAAAAGGGTTTCCTTTTATACAATTCTGATTGCTGTCAACTTCGGCGGACAAGTCCAGCAAGAGAATATCATTAGACTCCTGGTTAACATAACAGTGGGAGAGAAAAGACAGATTTAAAAATCAGGAGATGAGGAGATAAGAGATTATTGAGAGAAATGCAAAATAAATCATATGGGATGAACATGGATGTGGAAAGGGAGAGGGGATCAAGCAAGATTGAGGAACAGGGCTGGAAACAGCAAACAGGGATCACAAACTCAATTCTAAAACTTCTTCAGATTCAAGTCTGCAACAGACTTAGTGAACACAAAACTGTGTCTTCATAGAGTTGAGTTTGAGATGGTACATGTGTGGGATGATTTGAAGAGAACTGTAGTTATGTGGTGGAGCCATGTTTCTCAGAAAGACATTAAATTATCATGCTAAGACATTTTCTTTAAAACCAGCAACACTTGGTAAACCACATCTGCACTTTCCAAACCGTTCTTATGGCAAATAAAAATAACTTGTAATAAAAAGTTAACGCTTGAAGATTTTGGCCCAGACCAGTTAACTGTCTTGTAATTGCAAACACATTTGCTGAGCATGATGATTCAAAACATGTCCCACCTCAGCCGAAGAACTCATCATTACCAACTCTCTTATAGCACACTTACTGTAGGACTATGGAGGTCTGGGGGAGTTGACATGTCACCAAAAAGGTCAAATTGCTCTACTGGCTGGGCAACAGAAAGAGATTGAGACAGATTTAAGCAAAATGATTTACTCTATTATTATTATCATTATTATTATTACTACTATATTTTATCAATTCTTAAAAATGACCGTGCAAGCTGAGAAGCTCTTACCTGAGCCACTTTTTCTTGGCTGTCCAGACTCAGTAAATTGTCACTTCCATTCTGAAAGAAGTAAAAAGACAGGGTGAAACAATGACAGTGGTAAACCATGAGTAATCTACGTAAACCATACACAAGTTCTTACCTCAACTGGAATGCTGCAATTTTCACCCTGCAGTGAAATATTGAATTTTATTGAATTTATTTGTTTTGTCTGTACTGGAGAATTGAATGCAGCATTATTTCAAATATGTGATTCTGTGTAACAGCACAGAGGGGAAACTCTATATTAAAATGGTGTATTCATACTGTCCACACTAAAAGTTACTATTTAAGATTATATTCCATGGAAAAAATATTATGTAGCATCTATAAGGTATCCACGTCTTTCAATGCTATCTTCCATGCCAGACTGGGAGCATTGGTTACCTTTTGTGAGGTCTCAAGCTCTTTCTTCCTCATGTTGAAGATGACATGGAATAGATCTTTTAAATCGATGACTAATGGTTCTGCCTGTTAGATGACAGAAAATATCAGAAACATCAACATTATGCCCATGTAAAAACAAGCTTAATAATAATGATCTTATCATTATGTGGGTATGGTTTCATATATATATGTGTGTGTGTGTGTGTGTGTGTGTGTGTGTGCATATCACATTACCTGTTGTGCTGTTTTAATGGCAAAGAACTGATGCTGGCCTTCAGCTCCACATACATAACCAAATGCTCTGTTATCTGTTACATCTCTAGCAATGAAGGAGATCTTATTCACCACATGTTCATGTTCGATCACCTGCAGACAAAGGTGAGTGTATCTCTATTAACAAGACAGTGAGCGTGGGTTGCCTTACTGAGTGTCTTCAGTGGGAAAGGAATACATTAAACCAGCATGTAACATAGTTTACACTTGTGTTTTTGAGCAAAAAAAAAAAAAAGAATGGCAGAACTCACTCCGGACTTCTCATCAATAATCTTGATGCCTGACAGGGAGATGTTGACCCAGATCCTCTGTTTGTGCTTTCCTTGTGATCTTGCTGCTACAGCCATGCCCTGAAAAGCAACAAGAAGAATAATAATAGTAATAATGTAAATAACAATAAAAATGATAATGATAATAATAACAAGAATGAATTTTCAATATTTAGTATCTACTTTATTTTTGCATGAGATCAAGGAAGAATGAAACAGGAGATATAAGAACATCATTCCCTGTATATTGACCCTTATTTCCAGCATGGCAAAAAGCCCAACCTAAATGGACCACCTTTAGTTTCATCATGGAATCCTGGCTCATCTTATCTCCTCTTGCTTCCGGAACATCATCAATACCAATGAGCTTGGCCTTGTACCTCACACCATCTCCTTGAAACCTGGCCAGCAGGTATTCATCTGTCTTTTCTGGAGCTAGAGAGCAAGAGAGAAAACCCAACTGTTTGCTGTGGCATAGTTCATATCCGATGATAACAAAACAAACAAACAAAAATCTATTGAAGCTGAATTAAACTAAACCTTATACCAGGTTTGTCAGTTGTCTACCATCTAAAAGGTGAAACCCCATTTACAAGAGCTGGGACCGTCTCAGGACCAAGTGTATGCCGTGTGATGTAAGCATAGTGGTACAAACATGGCTACAGCTAATCAACCTAATGATGGGTCTGTTTGATTTATGCATCGCATTGAGCGAGCAGTGACAACAGTAAACAGCTTTTACCCGAGTTTGTCCCAAGATTAGCCCGAGACTAAGAGATGGTTTCCACCTTTAGATGCTAGCGAACCCCTTTGAAGAGGTTCAGCATTGAATTGCACTATGAACATATAAGTCCCTCATTTTCAACCTAGGCAAACATTTTTCAGCAGAACAATAACAGCATCTCTTCTACATGTTCATATGCATAATGCAACAACTGCATTGTGAACCTTTTTTCTTGTCTTTCCTGAAGGGCGTCTTTGATGTGGCTGTGGTGGGGGACGTGGGCGGGCAGGTGGAGGCAGGAGCTGAGGAAGCAGGGGGCTGCTGGGAGCTATCAGCAGGGACAGGCACGCTGATCTCCACTTGTGTTGACATGATGCAGGGTGAACCTCACCAGACAAGTAGACAGACAGAGGCAAACCAGACAGGAGCTCCGTGTTCGAGGGGCAAAAGGAGGTCAGCTCAGTGGATGGGCTCAGCACTCGCACATCCTCATCGAGCTATTTGTCTAGATAGTGGAGGGAGACACAAGTCATAGTGTGTGTTAGAGCACGGAAACAAGGAGAGGGATAAGGAGAGGGATAATCATTTTCATGCAGGGATCCTTGGTGAGACTTTAGAGCAACATCGGAGGCCAAGTGAAACACAATGTTTTCATGAGGATGCTTCACACTTGCCTAGTCTACTGTGCAGCCCCTCAGAAGAGGACCTCACACAGGCTTCACCGCGAATTCCCCGTCAACTGAAATGTTCCCAGCACACAACTCTGTTTATTTAGGCAGCAAGTCTGCGAGGAGTAGATGCAGCTATTAGAACAGCTCATATTCTGATCTCGTCATAACACAGCATCATAGTGTGGGCTGCCAGCGCCCGGGGTAAGGCAAGTAGCGCACCCCCTAAAATACTGTAAAATCTTATGTGGCGATGTTTATTTGCCCTGTCATGTTGAGGAACTGTGTAGAATGTTCGAACGGACGAAGCAATTTGTGTTTATTATGACTACTTTTACATTTTTTTAGTGGAAATTTTGCACCCCTGAGAACTTTGGGCCCAGAACAACAAGGCCGCGGTGGCTCAGCGGGTAGAGCGCATGCCTGGGAGTCAGGTGTTGTGGATTCATATCCCGCGGCGTAACTCGGCACACGTGAGGCGTTCATAGTAAAGCGCTTTGAGTGGTCACTCAACTAAAGAAGCGCTATATCAGAAAAAGTCCATTTACCATTTACCACAATTTCCCCTGTGCCCCCCCACACACACACTACACCAGTGTCATCACATTAAGCTAACAAAGCTAGCATTCACGCTTTACTAAACTGTCATGTAAACTATTGTCATATTAGCAATGCATCACGATGAGCTAACCTGCCTCCATATCACACTCAACTCATGTCTATCAAGATGGATGAGCAACATGTCTGTCCCTGTCTTGATGCATCCTCGGTAACCCAGGGAAGACAAGTTGCTAGCACTGGATAACCAGCTCAAGTCCGCACAAAATGCATGTTGGGCTCAGTGTTAAATCTCTACTGTTACCCGGACAGCGGAGACATCATGCACACCGCCGGACAAGTCACAAAATGGAAACATCACCTGAAACTACTGAGCGCACAGGGCCTCAGCTCTAGACGAGCGACGTCTAATATCACAAGCTGGAAAGTGTCATTATATTCGGTGAGAAACATACCTCGCCGACCAAGCTCCAGATGCTACACCGCTCTGACCCCTTGTGAGGAGCTTGCTATTACTGTAGAGGAGACCAAAGGTTGGAAGCGGGCAAAGGTCGAGCAGTTAACTGGAGTTAATCTTGTGCTAGCCACCTGCAAGACCCCGTGATGAAGAGGTGATCAACTCAAACTGGATGCTGGTGTTTTAAGAGTGGCCTCTTATCACGCAGACCTCTTAAAAACCCCTCTGTAAGCTTTGCCGCGCGAGATTTAGCCAGAGTAAAACTGATGGTAGGATGTCTTCGAACGGGCCCGCGCGTGATGTAAATTGTTATCATCATATCACACCGAAGTACACAACCGATGTCCAAAGCGTTCTTCAGCTAGATTTATTTATTTTTGTAAGATATGAACAGGTCCCTTATAGATTTATGCCCAGTTTGACATCAAGCAACAATCACGAGAGTGAAATAGTAGCTAGAGCACGAGATGGTAGAAAGACTTCTTCGGGGGTCATTAAATGCAGTGCATTGTACAAAAAAGTGCATTTAACTTAAGAGGTTTACGTAGAAGCCTCGTGCACTGAATCCATATGTTAGAGAAGGTGAATCAGTTCATGTGGACGTAAAGTTTCTCCACTCATACAGGGACGTCTTCAGTCTTAGCTGACGACAGTCCCCCCCCACCCCCCTAACCCTGAACAATCCAATAAGTTTTCTAATGACAATAATTGTATCTTGTCGCAAAGGTAACCTCTTTAGCGGTATATCGAGTACACCGAGAGACCAACAGCACTAAAACCATAAAGCCTTCATGTTATCCTGATGCTTTAACTGTGTTACATTGAAATAATGTGAGCTCAAGGTCTACATGGCATTACTCATCTCTGGACACACAGATATGACCAGACGAAGAAACCGACCGTAATCTCAAACTCGTCTCCTCTCAGTCGTAATTTCATGCTTTTAATGTGAGGGAGCCTTTTCGAAGGATCAATTAACTCCCCATTATCAGAATCAGAATCAATTTATTGGCCATGTGGATTTACACTGCATGGAGTTGGACTTGGGTTTCATGCCTCCCACACAGTTACGACACAACAATCTCCAGATGCACATACAAGGATTGACTGTACAGGC
>OMLC01067672.1:0-12277 GCA_900302585.1 Regalecus glesne | reverse complement strand
ATATACTTTCTTCAAATGGGTCAATAGTGTAGACGTAGCTGACTTGCAAAAAGTGGGCAGCATAGCTCAAGTTGGTAGAGCCGTTGTCTGGTAATCGGAAGGTTACAGTTTCTACCCTCTCATCACAAATTCTGCTTATCACACATCTTTTAGGGGCGGCATAGCTCAGTGGGTAGGGAGGTCATCTGAGGATTGGAAGGTTGCAGGTTTGAGCCCCAGTCCTGCAGAAAGCATATCGAGGTGTCCTTGAGCAAGACATCGAACCCCTAACTGCTTCCTATGGGCCATATGGTGGCAGCTCACTGCTCTTTTCCTAAAGGAGGGGTTACAATGCAGAGAATTTCCAAATTTCTCTTTGTGGGACTGATAAGAGATTCTAGTATCTGTCTATCATCGATCATGTGTAATTAATAGACTTACAATAGACTTGCAAAAAGTGGCTTAAGTTGTGTGATTTTGAGGTGTACATGATTGACAGATGGGGATGTGAGAGTTGTTTTTTGAAGGAAATGACTCATTAATTGTATGAATGGATTCAGTTATGCTTAATCATGATTTTTTTGTCTCCGTGCATAAAACTTGGTAAGGTTAGCTGCATGTATTTTCCTGTGTATGTTTTGGTGGAGTCTCAAATTTCCTCTCTTTGCTTAGTGTGTCTGTTTATGTCTTTCGGTGGTATCCAGAGGTATGTTGTGTTTAAATGGTTATTGTATGTGTCTCCCTGCACAAGGCAGGTTTAGGCTTGCCACATTGAGTCACAGGTGGGGCAAAAGGGAGTGAGAGGCAGGGGAGCAGAGGACTCTGATAGCGGACATTTATGTAGCTTAGAGTTGCACACCATGTCCCTAGAAGGAGTTTTAAATCTTCATTAGAAGATGAGGACTTCAGAATACAACACAGTTGACGCAGCAGGCCTGTCGCTCAGATTAGTTTGATAGTTTAGTTACATGGGTAACGTCAGTTTAGATTTACAAAAACATTAAGTTCTTCATAACAACCCTCATCCATGATGGTGAGTATGCTGGTTTTTTTGATTCTTTGTGAAAAGAAGCTGTTTTCATCAGAAATAAGGAGGATTTTATTTTTCTTCATCCGATTTTGAGAAAGTTGATGCCGCAGACACGAAGCTCTGAACCACTTTTTGACTGCAGTCTGACTAATTGGAGCTAAATCTTATGCAGTTAGCTGACTAGAAGTGGGACGCTTTTACGATGGAGGGAAGATGACGAGATTGGAGAAAGGAGGAATGGAGAAAGGCATTCCTCTGGACAGAGGATGAATCCAATCAGCCGCCTCTTTGAGGTTTTCACCCGGACTCCCACTACTGGGGAGACTGAGGACTCTTCTCCTTCCCATCCCTCCTCTGATCATCCTCCCTCTACTCCTCCCTCTCTCAGCCCTCCCCATGGAGAGACGGCCATCAGTGAGGTGCCGACTGACCAAATTCCACTCGTTCCACCCCGTATCAGGACAACGCATGTGCCGGATAACATTCAGCAAAACACGCAGCAGCTAACTCGCTCCATCATGAACCCGATTCTTCCTGCCAGTGGGGTGCCCGAACTCCCACCCAGCACAGGTGAGTTGTAGATAAATTAATTTCCATCAGATCCACGTGTAACTTGCTTTAAAAGGCTGCTTTATTTGTTCCAAAAATTGTGCCCCCCCCTCCTATCAAACTCATTTTATCATAAGCAAATAGGACATGTCCCGGTGTGCTGAGCACCTTGTAAACATCTGTGCCCATAGTGCAGTTAAATCAGTGGTGATATCCTTTACTTTAGCAATTTCTAGGTGCAAATCATGATATAAGGCAGGTCAGACTGAGTGAGACCCGATCTGTGTTGTCTTATGACAAAGCTTGTGACCAAAGCTCATTGACCTATATCCATCCACTGGTGGCCTTGATTTTGAGTTGGTCATTCATCATACTGGTATGTCAGTATATTGTCGTTGCATGCTAGTTTTTGATTTTGATAAAACTTTTTTTGGCACACAAAACCCCATGCTAGGGGAAATCATCATTGTCATATCTGACTGAATTAACCAACATTTTGAACTGGCTTTCATAATGAATGAATTTGCTCAGTGTGATATTATTGCTGGGGATTGGGAATCATTATGAAGGATGTTCAAAATAGCTCAAATATTACTGTGAGGGATTTGAGAAGTATGGGGGAGACGGAAGGAAATGCCGATTTGGACAGTGATGGGATGGTAGGAGAGAATATAGTTTGCTGTTTTATTCTGTCAGTAACAGGGGCATTATTGCTCAGGCTTTCCCACATCAAACTCTTTAAATAATCCTCATTTTCATCTAGTCCACCTAAACTGAATGTGTGGGGGAAAATACATTATGAGGGTTAGGGATTATGAGCTTCAACCGTGTACTTTAAGAACAGATGTGTTGTTTGGGTAATGTAATGAGTTCTCCGTGCTGTAGTCCTAGAACTGAATTGGTTAAAATTCATACTCATGCTTGACCTTATTTTCCGTGGCATTCAAGTCTCTGCTTCCATTGTTGGGTGCTTCTATGAGAAGCCTCAAACTACCGTTTGCCTCCCTATAATGAAATGATCGTATAAATGACGTATAAAAAAACAAAAACAAAAACAAAATACTTTCATGCTCTGCTTTAGATGATGTGAGTCTAAACTCGTCTTCATACACCTTTTGTAACTTAACCAGCCAAGTAAACAAAGAGCACATTCCAGTCTAAGGAGATTACCTTCAGGACAAGGAGAAGTAAACCCAGATATAATCATGTCAGTCAACCAATTCAAGGTTTTAGCTTTTGTGGTGGTAAATGAATAGAGCTGTATGTTTTTTGGTTCAACAATTATGCAGTGGTAACATTTTATAAATCATACACTGCATCAGTATAATATTATCACTTGAATGAACAACGTCATTGTGACCGGCCTGGAGACTAAACCTCAATCATACACCAGTGCAGTGAAGAGGAAACCTGGAGAATAGATAAGTGAGGAATACGCTGAGTCTTTGGAGCAACAGGTGACTGCTTTCCTTCAGACCCAAGGGATTGTAGTGGAGAGGAGTAACATTGAAGACTGTCACAATCCATCTCGGAGAACTAAAGCAGATTTGCGAACAAAAACATAAAATTGAACAAGGAAGAAAATCGAGAGGCTCGGATGTGTATCTGAATGAACACTTGATAAATAGAAATGCGGACAATCCAAGAAAGGCTTGACTGCTGAGGAAGAAGGAGAAAATCCATAACACTTGGAAACAAACTTGCTAAATATTCGTAAAACTTCAAGGAACACCAGAGGAGGCAAGGGTGTTGGGTCATCCGAGACATCGAGGAACTGGACAAATACATATGAAGGAAACGAGCAAGGTAATGGACAAAACTCACGGACTGAACATGCCACTAAATATGACAAAATCTGACCGTCACCCATCTCCTTCACGGACAGTTGATCTTGAACAAACGAGACTGGATATTTTTGTGTACTCAGAGCACAAAACACAAGATATTGAAAATAATATTGATCTGGAAAACAAACTTAGTTTGTTTTCAGGAAGGACATCTGGCTTTAATCCCCCACGCTCTATCTTGGTCCGTGTCCACCACCATAACATTGGGACTAATTGTGGCACGTAAAGTGGACCTTTATATGGTAGTATATATTTTCAATATCTAATTTATAGTTTTTTGAGTATTTAGTCACAACAAAACTCTGTATAGTTGTGACATACCTTTTTTTTGCATACGTACATACCTCTCGTATTCTATTTCTTATTTCTTGTATGTTATTTCTTGTATTCTTATTTTTGTTGCCTTTTTGTGAGTGATATATGCAAATACTGAGAAGCTGCTGTCAAATGGAGTCAAATTACTTGTATGCATAAGCAGACTCGGCTAATAAATTTGATTCTGATCCTGATTACACAGCCTTGCCTTTAGCCCTAAACCGTCACCTCTTATTCTTCTCATCTTACTACTCCTCTCTGTCTGTCTGCACGTCTCTCTTGCCAACTCACTCTCACTCTCTCACACTCTCTCTCATTCTCTGTCTCAGATTCAGTTGATGATAATACTGATGACTATGAGGATCCGGAGTTATTTTACCCTAGTCTTCATCCAGTGAACACACAAGACATGGTAAGTGTTTTGTTAGTCAATTAGGACAGTTTAACATTTTCCCTCATATCTTATTTTCATATTTTTTTTGAATTATACTACTGAAATGATCTATGCTTCCTGGATTCTGTGAGTGACACCTGTCTCGATCAATAGGACATGTTCCTGCCAATGCCCAATGTGTCAAAGAGGCATTACTCTTTATGCAGTGATGATGAGCTTTTGGATAATGACGCATCGGTCACTAACCAGTGAGTCACATTTGGTCACATGCACAGAAGCCCACAAATGCTAATGTATTCTCTCACAAACTGATAAAAAATTATAATATATAGGTTTTCACCTGAAAAGCCACATTTTCTTAGTTACTTTTTACACTATTCGCCTCACTTTCTTTTACTTGGAATTGCACAAGCTTGATTCATATACAAAATTATTTAGCCTGTGTTTGCCCTCCTAAAGGGGCACCGATGCTGTATTTTCATTTTGAGAATATTATTCATCTATACTACCAAAAAGCAGCAGAAAATGTCTTGACTACCAACAATGGAGTGCATCTTTGACTAATAATTTGTCTTGGCAGAGACTCGTTGTTGTATGAGGGCAGATAGTGTTCATTCACAGTGCACGAAGTGAGCATCTTCAGTCTCTTGTAAGTTTAAAAATAAGCAGGAGAATAGATCCGAAATAAATCATAGTTAATTTCCATGTCATTATCATTAATCATGATATGATGGCCATTTTATGCACCAGTAAAAATTTGGTCAAATAATCTCTTCAATTTGAACAATTTGAAGTTCTTTTCCATAGCCTAAATCATTCTGATCAAAGTTGAAATGCCCACTCGTTGCAATCAAATTTTATTGATAGCTATCTTACCCCGCAAGAATTGGTAAAGAGTGAAGTTTCTCACTTTTCACTTTGCCTTAATCATTGAGTCAGTTGCAAAATTGCTAATGTCACAATCACCAGGAAGCCTATTCTGCTGAATCTAATGGGTCCCAGTAGGTGGTTAGGAACATTTTAATGTTAAAGTATTCACTTCAGCATCCCCTTTATTGACTCATTAATAGACTATTTATCATCACCACAAACTATGTTGATTACAACTTAACATCCTATCGATATGATTGTTTTGATCAAAAACTAGCTGGATTGGAACTTGACAATAACGGTAAACTTTGTGCTTGTTTGAGTCAATCAGTGCAACTGTTTGATAAAGACTTGATAGACCTGATAGAGATGTATGCAGGCTGAAACTTGCTTGCATATGCAAGAAGACCCTGCAGAAACATGAAACATGAATACATTTTTTACATTTCCATCTTATCTTGATATTGTTCAACTGACTTCAGTTAGAGCCCACCACCTTTATGCACCAATGTTTAGTTGTTTTTCATTTCAAACTTGTAACATTGATATAGCTGCTTATTTAGTATTTAGTAGTATATAGCTTATGCTGTAGTTATGATCTACATATTTGATTTGGCAAAGGTTTTGTACTGGAAGCCCCTCTTTCCTTTGAGATAACATACCAATGGAACTGTTTAGGAGAAATGACAGTGGAGTGTGTAATTAGATTGTTTAAGATAATTGTGCTAAGTGAGGATTATTGAAGAGTGGAGAAGAAGCATACTGGTACCGATTTTCAAGAATAAGGGAGATGTGCAGAGCTGTACCAGCTGCAGAGGTCTAAAGTTGATCAGTCACAGGATGAAGATAAAAGTAAGAATAGTGGAAGTTAGGCTAAGAGGAGAGGTGATGATTAGTGAGCAGCAGTATGGTTTCATGCCATGGAAGAGCACCATATATGCATTGTTTGCTTTGAGAATGTCGATTGAGAAATATAGAGAAGTTCAGGGGGAGTTACATCGTGTCTTTGTGGATTTAGAGAAAGCATATGACAGGCTGCTGAGAGTGGAGGTGTGTTACTGTATGAGGAAGTCCGAAGTGGAAGACAACTATGTTAGAGCGGTGCAGGATTAGAATGACAGCAGTGTGACAGTGGTGAGGTGTGGAGCAGGACTAATGGGTGGATTTAAGGTGGAGGTGGGGATACATCAAGGATCAGCTCTGGGCCCTTTTTTGTTTGCAATGGTGGGCGGACAGGTTGACAGATGAGATCAGGCAGGAGTCTCTGTGGACTATGATGTCTGTGGATGACATTGTGATCTGTAGTGAGAGTAGGGAGCAGGTTACGTTAAGTCTGGAGAGGTGGAGGTGTACACTGGAGAGAAGAGGAATAAAAGTCTGTCAGAGCAAGACAGAACGCACATGTGTGAACTCGAGGGAGGATAGTGGAATGGGAGAGGAGAGGAAGGTGAATGAGTCTAAATGCTTGATGTTAACTTGTTCAAAGTAACAGAGAGTAGGAGAGAGGTGAAGAAGAGCGTCCAGGAAGGGTGGAATGGTTGAAGAAGAGTCAAGGGTGATTTATGATTAGAAGGGCACCAATAAGAGTGAAAGGGAAGGTTTACAAGATGGTAGTGTGACCGCTATGTTGTATGGTATACATACATTACCACGGAGAAAAAGACAGGGGCCGGAGCTGGACTTGGCAGAGTTGAAGATGCTATGATTTTCATTTGGGGTGACAAAGAAGGACAGGATCAGGAACTAGTACTGCGGCATATCTCAGTGGATAGAGCAGTTGACTAGGGATCAGAAGTTTGGAGGTTGGATAAAGGGCCCTGCAGAAAGCCTGTCGAGATGTCTTTGAGCAAGACACCGAACCCCTGACTAATCACTGGGCGCCTAATGATGGTTGCTCACTGCGCCTACACAATAGGATGGGTTAAATGCAGAAAGTTGCAAATTTCTCCTTTTGGGACTGATAACGGAACAATAATGAATTATCATTATTATTTTTAAGTATATTAGAGGGACATTTCAGGTTGGAGGATTTGGAGACAAAGCAAGGGAGCCAACACTAAGATGGTTTGTACATGTGTGGAGGAGAGACGCAGGGTATACTTGGAGAAGGATGCTGAATATGGAGCTACCAGGAAAGAGGAGAAGAGAAAGAACATCGAAGAGGTTTATGGATGGGGTGAGGGAGGACATGCAGGTTGCTGTTGTGGCAGAGGAAGATGCAGAGGACAGGAGTAGATGGAGATTGATGGTCCACTGTGGCGACCCTAACGGGAGCAACCAAGAGTAGTAGTAGTAATTTATGCTTTTTATGCTTCTTAAAAATTATGTATGTAGAAGTTTTTGTTAATGTGTCTTACCAGTTTAATACTCTTAAATATGAATACTGTATCCTAGAGGTCTACTACCTGTATTCTTTATATCTTAATAGACAATATCCCTTATATATAAAGATACTAACATGCTTTTATCTAGACACCATTTAGAAGAATCTAATGTGTTTTGTTCAGTTAAATTCCATTTTTAACCCTAAACCATTAATGATTTTTGTTTTACCTCTGTGGCTCACAGTCATGATTCATGGCAGGACTATGGGATCAATGAACTGCAGGGCAGCGTCTACCTGCCGGCCACGGGTAGACTGCTGCCATCCACCATGGATGATGATTACCAACAATATTCAGTCATCAAGATGGGCTGGCTGGACAAGAACCCGCCTCAGGGGTAGGTATTAAAAAACAGACACACACACATACACAGACCTTGATCAGAAAGGTTTACTGTCATAGATGTGCACAGCTCAAAAGCAATATATTTGTTACTTGTGTCTGTATGGCTACACAACATTAAAGTACTAATTAAGCATGCTCTAGTAATGTAAAATCAACCTGAAACCTAAACAGTGACTGGGACAAAGAAGCTGGCATAATTTGTAGACCAACCAAACACAGAATGAGAGACAAAATGGCAGGACAAAACAAAAAAGTGGAGGTTTTGCTGGCTATGCTGTAATTTCGTTTATTTTCTTATTTCTGTTACCTCTGTTTTTCAACTATACTTGTGTTATTTAGTTTAGGAAATGTGATACTGCTTTTGTAGTATTAGACATATAACAGCTTGTGGTCCGTAATAATATGTGTGATTATGTTTATGCATGCAGGGCCCTTTATTATCAGAGAAGATGGGTGAAACTAGATGTTGACTATCTAAGATACTTTGACAGTGAGAAGGTACTGGTTCACACATAGATCCAACACTGCCTCCAATAATAATAACACACTCATAGACATACCTTTCATTTGTATACATTCAACTGCATTGGTTGTGTTTGTGTGGGGGGGTTCCACTGCTTCTAGGAGGTATATTCTAAGAAGATCATCTCAACAGCCTCCATCACCAATGTGACAAGTGTGGGAGAGCTTAAGTTTGAGGTGGTCACACACAATCGCACCTTTCTCTTCAGGGCAGAGAATGAAGGTCAGTCTGTCTATTTGTCTTGTGAAGATGTATACCACAGCACACTAGCCTTTCTGTGTGTACTTGCGTGGGGGTGGTATTTTTGTACATCTGTATGTGGATAAGTATGCATGTACATGTGTGTAGTAGTATGTGTGTGCTTACATGTATGGAAAGGTACAGGTTTACGTCGTCTGACAGTGTTGGCTGACATGTGTTGGTATTTGTGTACACACATCCAGCTGAAAGAAATAACTGGGTGACAGTGCTGCTGGACAGCACCAAGGGACGACAGCAAAGCAGCTTACTACCAGGCTCACCTTTGACCCCAGAGTATCAGGGTTATTTGGAGCTGAGAGGGTTACGCTCCAAACTCTACACTGTGGTTGTCGCAGATAAGGTCTTTCTCTACAAGAACGTAGAGGTGGGCTCTCTCTCTCTCTCTCTCTCTCTCGCTTTCTCTCTCGCTCTCTCTCTCGCTCTATCTCTCTCCCTCTCTCTATCCCTCTCTCTCTCTCTCTCTGTTTGTCTGTTTTGAAGTTCATATTTGAATTCCCTTGTCTTTATTTACAATATTTATCAGAAGCCAACCCACTCTTTCAGACATGTCACAGAAACTATTGAATCCGATTTTCTTTCCACTGTATTTGAAATCAGCACAACTAAGTCATTATAACAATAAATTACAGCTGAATTAATGAAAATAATAAATAACAGTGAGTCTGACTGGAGGCTTCTCTAAAACATGTTTAATTATAATTATTTATTTTTTTTACCCTCAGGTTAGTGTTTGGTATGGAATGGGACCATTGATTATGGAAAAAAGCAAAAAATCGATTTAAACAAATCTTGAATATAAAATTGCAAAAGCTACTCATCCAGAACAACTTAAGGAGGCCCTCTTTCATTTTTCTGTAACCCAGCACTGAGTACTTATCCAGACTAAGAATAACACTCGTATAATGGGTGCTGTGTCTCCAGGAACATCAATCAGGAGTGGGTATCACATCCATTGAGATGAATGTGGGAAATGTTAAGGACACTGATCGACGAAGCTTTGATCTCACCACACCCTACCGTATATTCAGGTACGTGCCCACATACAAATGTACACACTACACTTCCTCCTCTGCACACTCTCGTGTATCTATTTATTTTCACACTAATTTTCTATTTAGAAGCATGAGCTGCAAACACCTGTAAGTATCTTGTAGGTACAAAGACATAAAGTCAATATATTCTTTTTTAGTCATTTTGATTCATTGACTAAGGATAAGGCAGCTTGGTGTGTGTGTGTGTGCATGTGCATGCTTTAGTGTCTGTGTTTTTCTGGCTGGTGTGGAGGTTTTACTCTATGTTTGGACCATTTTTCTGATTGTAAACAATGGGAGAGTCACGCATAAATTAGAGACTAGACGCATAGTAGAAGGTGTGGGTATTTGTGGTGCAGCATAACATAACTCCTATCATGACGTATTTGCCAGACTCTATACTATACTTCATTACTAGAATCTAAGGATCATGAGGATTACCTAAAAACATCAATGCTGAGTGAAGGCTCAGCATTCTTATTCCCAGTTCCTTTGTGAGTACAGACTGATGCTAGCTTGCCTATCATCGAGTAATTGGTTAACAGACTCATTTTTATGTAGCGCTTTTCTAGTCTAGCAACCACTCAAATGACTTTACAACATATGCCTCACATTTACAGAGAATGGGGCATTAAGGCTGGATAACCTTTCCTGATGCCCGGAATTGAACCAGTGACGCCTGACGTAGAGACGCAAGCTCTACCGCTAAGCTACCATGGCTCCACTTGGTCAGGGGGCCGAGTATGTTTATGATAGATTAGTGCAGAGGTTACAAATCTTTGAACGTGTACAGTTATGGTAGTTAGTAGCCACATTAAAGAGATGAGACTCACATCCATCCATCTATCCATCCATCCATCCATCCATCCATTGTCAACCGCTAATCCGAAATTAGATTGCGGGGGAACTGGAGCCTATATCAGTTCTCGTTGGGGGAAAAGCGGGGCAAATACTGTATAGGCCGCCAATCTATCATAGGACAGAGATATTAGGGGAACAGTGTCTTGCTCAAGGACACCTCGACATGCTTCTCTGCAGGTGTGGGACTCAGACCTGCAACCTTCCGATTACCAGACGACTGCTCTACCACGAAGCAATGCCAACCGTTAAGTGAGTCTTGGTAGTCATAATCCATGAATTGTGAGTGAGGCCCATTTTACGTGTCACGATTGTTCCCCACATTGTGGGGGTGGATTTAGATGGAGCTTGGGGGATTAAGGCCAGATACCTTTCCTGATTCCCTGCAGTGGATTCAAGCCCACTGCTTCTGGTTCGTCACTTCCCGAAGTGAGCACACTAACCACTGAGGTACCATGGCCCTATAATGCAGGGGTGCTCAATAGGCCGATCGCGATCTACCAGTCGATCGCAACGGTAGTGATGTTAGATCGCATGGCATATAAAAAATAGAAGTCAGCCTGTTATCCATCCCGGGATGGATAATAGGCTGACTTCTATTTTTTTTGTCTACCTGACTTTTGAAGATCTAGAGAAGGCTGATGACCGGGTCCCCTGAGATGTATTTTGGAAGGTGCTGCGGAAGTATGGGGTGAGGGGGTCTCTCCTCAATCCCATCCAATCTTTGTAAGCTCAAAGTAAGAAATGTGTCTAGGTTCTCAGTAGTAAGTCAGACTTGTTACTGGTGGGGGTTGGCCTCCGCCAGGGTTCCGGCCTGCTACCTATCCTGTCTGTGATATTCATGGACTGGATCTTGAGGTGTAAGTCGTGCAGGAGAGGGGTTGCCGTTCAGTGGACTGAGGATCGCATCACTGCTTTTTGCCGATGATGTGGTTCTGATGGCATCATCGGTCTTTGACCTCCAACACTCACTGGATCTGTTCGCGGCTAAGTGTGAAGCAGCTGAGATAAGGATCAGCAGCTCTAAATCTGACACCATGGCTCTAAACAGGAAATCGATGTATTGCCCACTCCTTGAGTGGGCAATGAGTCCTTGGAGGGAGTTCAAGTATCTCAGGGTCTTGTTCTCGAGTGAGGGGAAGATGGTGCATTAGTTCGATCGACCCGAGAATTGGAGGCATTGTGTTTGTTTAACCAAGCTGTTGTGACCAACAGACTTGAGCCATAAGGAATAGCTCTCAATCTCGCCTATGGCCATGGAAGTGGGGTCATGACCAAAAGAATGAGATTGCAGATACAAGGGGTTGAGATGGGTTTTCTCAGGAAGGTGCATAATGTTTCACTAGAAATATGGTGAGAAATTCAGTAATACATGAGGGACTTGGAGTGGAGACGCTGCTCCTTCAAGTGTTAAGGAGCTGATTGAGGTGGTTCGGGTATCTGATAAGGATGCCACCTGGTTGGCTCCCTCATCAGGTGTTCCAGACACGTCCACTTGAGAGGAGGCCACGTGGTAGACCAAGGACGAGGTGGAGGGATATTATCTCCACACTGGCGTGGTAATGCCTCCAGATCCCCCAGTCAGAGATGGTTGATGCGGCAAGGGAAAGGAAACGTTGGAGTTCCCGGCTGAAATCTGCTACCTCCACAGCCCAGCTCGAGATATGCGGTTAACAATGGATGGATTTCAATCTTACCTCAGAAGTAAGAAAACTGAGTTGATCCTACACTTGAGGGAAGCTAGTTTGTCCTCCCATGGTACAGAGGTATTCACCATCAATCTGCCTTCCTAAGGGAGCTCAGCAGGATAACACTAAAGAATGTGAAAAGACCATTGGTTTGTGTGTCTCTCTGTCTGTGTGTGTGGATGTGTTTGAAGAGAAATTGGAGA
>OMLC01067670.1:0-11449 GCA_900302585.1 Regalecus glesne | reverse complement strand
AAATGATAGGAGGAACCTAAACTAGTGATTTATCAGCTTTTTAATGTATCTTTTACGTTGCCACCAGGGTAAAAAGGATGTGGCTCAGATCTTCAACAACATCCTCAGGCGTCAGATTGGTACCCGAACGCCCACAGTGGAGTACCTCTGCACTCAGCAGAATATTCTCTTCATGCTTCTAAAGGGGTGAGGAAATAAACTTACACACTCTCTTCCAAATACAATCTAGATATTTTTGGACTCGGATATGTTCTCCTTTTAATCATGGCTTCACTTTGTAAATAAAAGATTGTATTCACAAGCAGTTATTCATTGCTACTGTGTTATAGAAAAAAATCAAATATTACAAGACCATTCAGATTCCATATTAACTCCCGGTTCAACCGGGTCCAAATGAAAAAGTCAACTTGTTTCATTGAATGTTTATACAAACCTAAAAAGTGCTCATCAAATATTTTACCCCTCTATTTCACCACAGACGAGGTCACATTTATATTTAGGCAAGTGACAATGACACATTACATGCATTCACACCTATTTGTCAGATTAATCCACACATAAATTCCTCATAACAGTCAATTCTGTAGAATAATCACATATTTCTCTGAAGCCATTTGAGTAAAGATATCTGGTGGCACTGAGGAACACCACTGAATTTGCCCTGGTTTTAGTCTCATTCTTACTGCTACTTTATGTCTATGTGTGTGAATGTATTGGATAAATTCTATTGAACCAATAAGCTCATCCCTTGTGTTGATGTTCTATCCAGGTATGAGTCTCCAGAAATTGCCCTAAACTGTGGTATTATGCTGAGGGAGTGCATCAGACATGAACCTCTAGCCAAGATCACACTGTGGTCGGAGCAATTCTATGACTTCTTCAGATACGTAGAAATGTCCACATTTGACATTGCCTCAGATGCATTTGCCACTTTTAAAGTGAGTAGGCCAGCAGCTTTTCCTCACAAAATTCATGATAGATTGATACCACTTATAATATTAAGCCTCTTGTTTCACTTGTGCTCTAAAATACTTTCTGATTTTGGGGCTGGGTAGACAAACCAGTTACAATTTGTGGAGCTAATTTCTGGCAGGTAACTGTAGTTATGCTGTGCTATATTCAAGAAAGCTGAAATTGTATATAAAAGCTCAAATATTACTTGGAATTTTACATTGAGACGAGGTTAAAAAATTGACATGTTTGTAAGAAGGTTATGGGAAACGGTGATGAAAACTTAATTTAAAACTCCATGGCAAAGCAATGCTTGTCAATCCTTTCTATATTTCTCAAATTTGTTCATCTTCAGCAGAAATTTCTTGATCAGTTCAAATGGAGTTATTGAAATGTAACCGAAGAAAACTTTCAACTTTTTTTCCAAAGTTTATCTTGAAGTGTTTTATTGCTACACGACCAAGGCCAGTGGAATTTGTTCTCTGTATTTAACCCATCCTATTGTAAAGGAGCAGTGAGCGCAACTGCAGTGTGGTTCCTGAGGAGCAGTTAGGACTTCAGTGTCTTGCTCAAAGACACTTTGACGTGCATTCTGTGCACTAAAGCCAAGACACTGAACCCCTAACTGCTCCCTGGGCACTGTGGCTTCACTCACTGCTCATATTAAATAGCATGGATTAAATGCAGAGAACAAATTCCACCGACCTTGGTCGTCTGCCTAATAAAACAATATCTATCTATGCCAGAGTAGTTAAGGCAACAGCATAGCCACTTATCTATGTTAACTCATTGTTTCCTTTTTCCAGGACCTACTCACGAGACACAAGTTACTGAGTGCAGAGTTTCTGGAGCAACATTACGATAGGGTATGTCTGTCCTCTATTAGGGCTAAATTGAAACCTGATGAGTTTACATGAGCAAGTAACTAGTTACGGTTTCACCTTTGCCAGAAGAAGAAATAATGCATTTCTGCCATAAAATTTTACTATTGTGTTAGTGAGCGATCATTTTTGGCCTTGAGCTTCAACACAACATGTAAGCTAACAAAGTATTCGAGGATTAGACTGATGATAATGTGCAAGAGTGAGAAACGATAAGTCAGCTCTTACTTCAGATGGAAGGAATTCGGAGCGAAATGTTCCTTTGTGTATCACTAATAACTTGTGAATTAGAGCAGTGATTAGAATTACTGCAGTTTTGGTATTTTGCATCATTGCAATTGAGGTCTGTTGCCCCAATACCATCAAACTAGACATTCGAGAATATAATTTGCAGTCTGTGAACAACAAAGAAGCAACCAGTCTGTGTAGAGCGATTACTCATTACCATGTCCCTGTGTTGTTAAACGAGGCAAAAATGCATTGAAACTCACTAACTGACAGATTTACAAGAGTCCCTGTGCCAAATGATCCACCCCTTCCACCCATTTCTCTTTCAATCTCTCATTCTAGTTCTTCAGTGAATATGAGAAGTTACTCCACTCAGAGAACTACGTGACCAAAAGGCAGTCTCTCAAGGTGAGATCCAAGGGTCAAGGCATAGTAAAACTTGTCTCAAGTAGTGATATGCCTCTTTTTAGAGAGCCATTTATAGATTGGGGGGGGGTCTCATGTAGGTTTTCTGAAGAGTATTGGGTATCGCCTTGTCTTGGTGTATAGAGCGCCATCTCGTGGAAGGGAAATGTACCTCTAAAGAGTCAGTACCCCATATGTGAGTTTATCTCCTTAAATATAAGTTGATCTGCAACAAAATGATTGCTTTTTCAGAAAAAAATATCACCATAGCTATTTAAATGTTTTAAATGGTCAATTTATTTCTTTTTATATAGCACTTTTCTAGTCTAGCCACCACTTGAAGCTTAAAGGATTTAAACACTTAAAGAATGTTACAGCCCAGACAAATCTGTTATGTTGTGTTCTCAATACAAATACAACCGTGGAACCCATGTGGGATTGTATGCCTCGACAACCAATTAGATTTAAGTTCATCCATGCAAAGAGATCCCGTTTTACATGTCATGATTAGACCCCACGTTGTGGGGGTAAATCCATCCATACTAAGAAGTGAAGTTGTTTGTGAAGGCTTACATTTCATTGTGTCTACATTTAGACTGCAACATTGGAATCTTATTGTGTGAATGGATAATATTTGAGTAGAAAAGCACTATATAAAATTGAATTTGTTTACCATAGATATATAGAGAGGTCTGTTTTAGGTGTCATGATTAGTCCCCATGTTGTACGGGTGGATAGAGTCTTAGATGGAGTAAGGTTGAGTGGTCATCTGGTAATTGGAAGCTTGGTGGTTAGAAAAAAACAAGTCCATTTACTATTCCATCCACGCTCCTTTCAGAAAGTGTGTCAAATTGTCCTTGAATAAGTCACTGATCTTCTAATTGCTTGGGACAACGGATGAAAATTAGCTTTGTGGCTAGATCTGGTGTATTTGCATCTAAATTAAAATTAATATCCACTGTCCAAGGAGATTATTATTGTTGTTGTTATAAAGAATACCCACAAATACTGCTGACGACATTCATCATAACACCTTCTGTTTCCAGCTTTATACTCATCACCATCTGACACACTTTTCACTTGTAACACGTTCTTGAATACCCGCCCTTCAGATTTAACCTACCCCATTTTTTTCTAATCCACACCATGATAGAAGAGTTTGAACCCACCTGTGATGTTCCTGGCCTTACTCCCTTTCCACCTGGTCTCTTGCACACAGAGTATATCTTCTTCCTTCTCTCCATCATATCAACCAGCCTTGTCCCTTTACCAGTCATAGAGTCAACATCCAAAAATTCTGACTCTCATCTCCACACTCCTACCCTTCCTCCTCCCACTTTTTCTTGAAACCCTCACCCATCTCTCTATCTCCTTTGCCCAACAGTAGCATAGTTTCTACTGGCACCCTGTTGGCCAATAGCACCGGTGGTGGTTGTTGGTAATCTGACACTCAACTGACCTGTTCTGGAAATGTGATTTTTGATCCAAACACTTGATTTAGCAAAGGTTTAATGCCAGATACCCTTTCTGATGCAACCCTCCCCATTTATCTGGGCTTGGGACTGGCAATAAGAAAGTACTGGCTTGTGGATCCCCGGTGGCTGGGTTTCATATGGATTTTACTTTTATTTGGGTGTTTAAGTAGGTAAGCTTACATATCGTACCTTTTAAAAACTACAAGATATAGAATGGATTATTCTTTTTGTGTGTCAAGAAATTGACTTCTATCATCTTGATATCGTCTTGATAGTTATATGTAAGGGCTGTGAAGTTAAGATGACAACTTGTCAGTCTCATCTGAAATTATTTTTTTTCCTTTTAATCACAATAAATGAGTGGAATTGATATTTAATATCTTTTCTTCTTATTTTCAAACCTTCATGTAATTTAGCTATTGGGGGAGCTGCTTCTCGATCGGCACAATTTCACCATCATGACAAAATATATCAGCAAGCCAGAGAACCTCAAACTAATGATGAACCTTCTACGGGACAAGAGTCGCAACATCCAGTTCGAGGCTTTCCATGTTTTCAAGGTAAAGAATTGCTGCACAATTTTAAGTTTCAGCCGACAGAGGCGATAAGTACCGAGCCCAAAGCACAACATCAGTATTCACGTTGACCTGCTTGTCCTCATCACCCTCCCTCAGGTGTTTGTGGCTAACCCCAACAAGACTCAGCCCATCCTGGACATTCTGTTGAAGAACCAGACCAAACTCATAGAGTTCCTCAGTAAGTTCCAAAATGACAGGACAGAAGATGAACAGTTCAACGATGAAAAGACGTACCTGGTCAAGCAGATCAGGGACCTGAAGAGGCCTGCCCCCCAGGAGGCCTGAGGGAGGATGGGAAAGGGCTGGGAGGGGGGAGGAGCCACCAGGACCACATCTTGACCACATCCAAATAATGTCTGCTTAATGGATCCATCAGCAGCTGCTGTTATGGCTCCTGAATTAAAATTGAATCAACAAATGCACCCATATCAACTCGTCAGGAAGTCGGCAGCTCCTCTGCTCCTCAATGGACATTTTGAAAAGTTCTTTTTCATTTGAAAGAAACAAGAGAATATAGACGCTGCTGCTTTCTTGCACATTGAGACATGTAAGGTATACCATTATGAAACAACAGTCAAACATCAAATTTCAAACTTAAAACTACAGAGAACATCAATACTATTAATGAAATGCAGACTTACTGATAAAAACACCATTGCTCTCAAACACACACACACACACAAAGGACAAACATGTAGAGACAGATATACAAACATAGAGAGACATTCATATAGATATACAGTCCTTCAAGAATATCAACTAAAACCTTGTGATGGGAAAGGTACTAGCAAGTCAAAAGTTGGTTTGTTGCATGCCTTGAAGTGTGACAGTTCTATGGCTGTTCATGGCTCTGGCTCGGAGACAGCCTGTCCATGCCTGGCTGTCACATTCAGTGCCACAGACTTGGAAACGCACATGCATTGCAGAAATGGCTACAGTTTTAATCTATGCCTTCATCCAATAAAGTGACAGTGATGAATTTTAGTTATATATTTTTTTTGTTTTTGTTTTGGGGTGGCAAGCTGTCAGGCAACATGGCACAGAATCATATCCCTCCAGTGTGTTTTGTGATGACGCAGCACTTGAAACACACCAAGAGAGGAGGATGGGATGCTAGGTATGAATTTGGTACAGCCTGAGAGTTGAGTATCACTAATTGTTTTCTGGGACAGGGTGAACATGTACATATGCCTTTTTTTGCTTTGTAGATTTTGTTTAACCTTTACATATATAATTACCTTAAACATCAGGTTTTTTGGTTAATTTTAATCAAATTACTTTTTAAATCATAAATGAAACATTCAACATCTACTTTTTTGCATTTCATTTTATTTGCTAAAATGATTTTGCTGGTGGATTTATTTGTACATAGCTAAGGGCAAGCTCATGTTTAGCTAACCTTTAGTACATAATTTTGTACAGCAGAGGAATGTCATGATATTAACTCTGGATCTGTCAATCCTCCTTTTGCCCCATCTGCATTCGAGTATTTCTCACAGACTGCTAAAAATGTGTAAATGGTAGATGGAAGGAAAGAGTGAGCCGGGGTATGTCAGGAGGGCCCTAAGGATAACTTGGCATTTAAGCATAGATGTTTTGGGCAATTTCTGGGGTACCTTAGCACCAACATCACTTACCTGGAGTTGACTATGGGAATTCTGTGTCCTGTATTTTTCACCATCTCAAGTATTACCCTGATTCTCATCACTGTGCTTATGGCCTGGGAGAGTTAGCTGGCCCCATAGTGAAGTGTGTGTCACGGGTAAACATGTTGTGATGTTGGAGCCTTGGCATGTCATTCTGTCTTTTGCTCATTTTCCTTCCACTGTGAGCCTTGCTCTCCATGAGGTTCATAATTCCAGTACAATTAAGAGAGTAAAGCATTGTGGGTAGCAGAGTACTTTGGGCATGTTGGATTGGCTACATGTGACTGATCAAAATTGATTTTTTTTTCAGCAGAACACAAACACAAAATAGAAAGTTCAGTGAAAGAAAGGTACATATAACAATGAGGGGAAAAATGAACCATATTTGTTGTTAGGAAATGTTCTCCCATCTAATAAGCCAAGCTATGAGCTATCTTAAACAACAAACAGTACTATTCAAAATAGCCTATTACTCCTCCATGCACATTGAACTTGCATGTTCATCCATTGGCAGTGCATGATGCTGTACTAAAGATGTTGTACTGGAATTTGTTTTTTTCCCAAATATTTAACAACACGAAGATGTTCAATTGATCTAGCTAAATGCTTTGGGCTGACTTTGACTTCATTTCTAGCAGACAGTGTGGGTGTTTTCAGAAGTGTCAAAAGGCATGGGCCCTACAAATGAAACAACTGGAAAAAATAAAGAAAAAAGACATTTGGAATAAAATGGATTCGTTGATTTCTTCCATTTAAAATGGTGGGATTGCAGCTCATGAATGAGGTAGGATTTGGGGGATTTTTGTGGAATAATGATATTTGTGGGTGGTATAACTCAGGAGGTAGTAATCAGGAAATTGTTGGTTTGATCACCAGTTCCTTCAGAAAGCATGTTAAAGTGTCCGTGAGCAAGATACTGAACCCCTAACTGCTTAGTACAACAGATGAAAATTAGCCTTATGGCTAAATTGGGGGTATTCTTATTCTAAATTTTTATTGATATATAGTCTCAAAAAGGATTTTTTGTTATTTTTATTATTAGCATCATGCATTGAGTCTTACCTTGCAGGTGTTACCATCAATCCCTTCCGTCTGGCCCTTTAAGAGCGGACAGAAGAAGAAAAAAATCGACCAACTTCCGGTTGGTAAAACAAAACAAAAAAGCCAAGCAGTACGTTAACGTGACTGTTGCACCGCGTCCCTCACGTCCTAGAACTCTTCCCTTAGAGGCGAGGGTTTGTATAGACCCGTGTCCTTAAAGGTGGAAAAAAGAAATTCAAAAAAGCAGCAGCGACCTGACAGTCTTTGATCAGAGGCAATGGTGAAAATTACTTTCCAGTCCGTCGCGGGACAGAAAGTGGAGAAGGAGACCGATGGCGACAAGACCGAAATCCTCATTCCTCATCCGGTGGTGAGTAACAATCATCTCGTTATTTTATTATTTTGGAAACGTGTATTGGATTGATGTTATTTCGCTGTTGTCCTTCAGTGTTTCTTGGGTGTTGTGGAGCACCTTTCTCTCCGTGTGTCTCTCTCCGCCTGCTTGCTCATTGTGAGGGAGTCTTGCACCTGCACGGCAATGAGCACAGCAGGGCTTTCTTTCTTCCCTCTTTCTCTCCTGACAGCATCCATCGCCATTTGGAAGGAAACTCAACGATGCCTTTCTGGGCTTTTTCGGTATCTCTGCCCCAGACTTCAGGCACAAATTCAGACTTTATAGACGATCTGATTCTTTTAATCGGGACTAGATTAAAACATTTTTCACAAATTACGGCTTCAAACTCACATATAAAGGGTATATATTGAACTAGCGCTGCGTTTCCCTCTATGCAACATGACCACTGGGGGGATGTGTGGATTTTAACAAGTCCCCTTGCCAAGGAAATGTAGAGTGCAAGTAATGTAGAGACGCTTACAATGACAAAATGGCAGATAGGTTGCTGGTCATAGAGGAAGGTCTCTCTCTCTCAAGGTCTGAGGTGACGGTTCAATGCAGCCTTTAACTTTTTAACCGACAGCCATCCTTACTCATAAGGACTGGGATGCTGCCCTCACATTGAAAATGCATTGCTCTCCAATAGGCTGACCAATGACAGATCCTAAGATTTATTTGAGTCAAGATGGAAATCTTGACATTGCATCATTAGTGGAATCGTATCGGTTCTTGTAGTTATTCAGCCAGAGTGGCTGTCTGACACAAGTTTCAGCTCTGTAGAGCTCCAAATAGAGTGCTGTATGTTACAGGACATATCTCATGTTTCACACAGACAGGACTGAACCTTGATCTCACTTCACAGGGTGGTAATAAACACAAATGACTCACAGAATGCCGTGTTAACTTACAGTTGTCTCTTTGTCAACCCTCCTGGCACCGTTTTCCCTGCAAAGATTCATATCCGTTGATATGATTTAACAAATTGCAAATGCAGTACATATATTATGAAAGCATGGAAAATTGCAGTTATACATCAGAACCTTTTCCAGAATAAGGCCTCTATAAATGCAAAAATCATCATTATGGAATCAGGGCTGTTTGCTCAGATCTAAGTTTTTATTTAATTTAGAGAGCTGTCCCCATGCATAGTCATGGTGTCAGCTGGAGGCCACATCTCTTTTTTCAAAGTAACATTTAAGAATAGCAGCGTTTGTTCTCTCTTTACAGATACAGTTGCTATTATGTGACATTTCTACAATACAATAGTAGAAAATGCTGGGCCATGATTTTTATTTCTGGAAAGGGAATTGCACACAGACCGTCTAGAATCCTTGTATGTACTACTGCCAAGCTTGTCATCCTGCCTACACGAGTTGAGCAGATGGGGTGTGAGACTGAATGTGGCTTGGAAGATTAATCAACATTACTCAAGATCTTACTCGAGTTTCTCACCACCAAATGCTCCGACATTCCCCTACCATGATTGTGCTTATTAGGCTGTGGGTTTATTTCAGACATCAAGTTATGCAAGATTACCCCAAAAAGAAAAATTCACCCCACTGAGCAGTCTGATCCAACTACCAACAAATTCCTCTTTCTTATTTTTGCTTTAAACAGAGTTCCTGTTCCAACCACCCACACGCATACAATATTTTCAGTGATGAGAATCGAGCAGTGTATGCTGACACAGTGTATGCTGTTACTCTTGGCAGTGATTACTTCTTGAAAGGTGTTCTTAGAGATATATACAGGTGACAGATATATATACAGGTGACAGGCATGGGCTCAAGTCCATGAATACCTGAATGGCATCCAGCTCTTTAGCTGTGCTCCCATCCATAGGGTGAGTTGTTGTGTCAGTAAGGGCATCCGACGTATAAAATTTTGCCAGATCATCACGCGGTTTGACAAGATCCACTGTGGCAACCCCTGAGAAATGAGGAATAAGCCGAAAGAAGAAGTTCTCAAAGATCTATAGTTTCTTATAACATCTCGGTACAAAGACCTTCACTGAAACGTCATTTGTTATCAAATATCTCTGACTGCAAGTATAGAGGTCAGTGTGCAGGAGTCTTGATCTGCCATTGCTGATCTTCTACTCACCTGTCAGTGTGCAAGCATGCCAAAGTTCTGCTCGTTGAAATGCTTTCTTGCCATTATGTCAGATTCTGTTCTAGCTGGAGTATCTTGAGTGTTCACCATCATAAAAATCAATATGTAAACATTTGTGATGGCTAAAGCTGTCTGCCAAAAATATCTTTGCACATTAACTTGTGTGTTTTTTTTTTGTGGTTCCAGGATGAAGAGGACCTTGTCCTGCCTTTGCGGACCAGGAAATCTCCACTTAATGGCCTTTGCTTCCTGACCTTTGGCTTAGTGGTCTTCATGTCTGGTCTGGTTCTGGCTTCCATTTATGTGTACCGCTACTACTTCATACCTCATGTAAGACATTCAGCAGGATTGTCCTGCTCAGTGATCCTTCCATCAATAATTCACAACACATTAACTCATTTGAATGTATTACCTCTGAAATTAATATCATTGCCTTTAGTATTTAGGGCTGTCATATATGTTTCTTTTCTCAATGCTTGATAGATGATTAATTTTCACTTGCTCCAGTCGTTAATGTTGACCAATGTAATTGTGATTTGCATGTGCGTGTCTTCAGATGCCAGAAGAGAACCTTTTCCGCTGCAGGGTTCTGTATGAAGACTCAGTGTATGCCCCTTTGCGTGGGCGCCAAGAGCTGGAGGAAAATGTCGGTATCTACCTGGATGACAACTACGAGCAGATCACTGTTCCCGTGCCTCACTTTGGAGGCAGTGATCCTGCGGACATAATCCATGACTTCCACAGGGTGACAATGAGCACACACTAGACAGACATATTTAAAATGGTATTGTGATATGTCATTCTAGAAAATCCCTTTACCCAAAAAGAGAACAGCAGGTTTTGATAGAACTTGCTGGTTTGAAAGGATTGACGATGAGGTTTCATGGTCACTGAGATACTTTTTATTCCAGGGACTAACCGCCTATCATGACATTGCTCTGGACAAGTGCTATGTCATTGAGCTCAACACCACCATCGTCATGCCTCCACGGAACCTTTGGGAGCTACTTGTCAATGTCAAGGTAATGGTCTCCTCAGTGTCTCGATATCTTTCAGCTGATGTTTCAGTATCGACGAAGCGGTTTTTCCCTTCAGCAGTGCTTCATATTAAGCATGAATTTTCCATGAAATGATGATTCTAAATTCTAGTTTTCAAAAATCTGTTTCGACTTAACATTTGAAACTTGTGGCACGGCTACCACCATATTGTTTTGAATCAAAATCAACATACCGTTAACCTTGCTCTTAATGTGCTATTCTGCATGTATCCCTTGCAGAAGGGGACATATTTGCCTCAGACCTACATTATCCATGAGGAGATGGTGGTGACTGGAAAGGTGCACAACATGCGCCAACTGGGACCCTTCATATACCGCCTGTGCAACGGCAAGGACACATACCGCCTGAAGCGTCGCACCACCCACAGACGTGAGTAGGGGGATGAGGGCCTGAAAATAAAGGATGTCATCAGGAAGGCGACTGAAACCTATAATAGGTTTAGGCACAGAAAATTGGTAGCAGTCACCTGATACACAGCAACACCGCCGGTCGTTTTAAGCTTTGGATGGATGACAGATTCATGTTGGCAGACTACACTGAGTTCAGAAGTTCAAATAATCTCCTGGTTTTCTGTTTCCCTCACAGGCATCAACAAGCGTGAGACGAACAACTGTCACAACATCCGTCACTTTGAGAATACATTTGTGGTGGAGACCGTCATTTGCGATGAAGTGTAGTT
>OMLC01067669.1:0-11517 GCA_900302585.1 Regalecus glesne | reverse complement strand
ATATTTTTTTATTTATTCTTTTATTTAGAGAGAGAGAGAGAGAGAGAGAGAGAGAGAGAGAGAGAGAGAGAGAGAGAAACTGACTCCCTGCCACATCTTTTGGTCTCTGCTGGCCTGAATAAAGCTGTAGAAAGGAACAGAGTAATGTTCCCCAACGCTTCCCCTTTGGGGAAGCGGTGAAATTACATCATAGATATGCCAAAGATACGAGGCGCCTCACAGTCGAGCATGCCCTGCCGTCTAACTGGGTTTTGTTACAAATCATCTCAGAAATACATCAAGCTTTCTTATGAGTGTGAAATGGTAGAAAGAAAGGTGTGGCCATATTTCAGGAGATGATGGTCATATCAAGTCTGACCTCTCTCTCTGCAGATGATAGACATGATCTCATGCTTCAGATTAGCATTCTGTTTTGGTGTTTAACATACCAAACCAGTGCAGTCACTTACAATATAGTATCGTATGTATATTATAGTATGTATTAAGTATAGAAAGTGTGTGAGGGCAGATAATGGCTCTTCTAAAAAAGATGGATATTTTTTTCTGACTTTTATTCAAACTCGCTCATCCCCAGGCCCTGCAAGGTCAAACGACTGGACGCCAGGCAGCCATCGACATGCTCCGTAAAAGAGCGGACTCTTTGAGTGCATCCGAGGGAAACCTGCTGAGCAACGTAGAAGAGATCCAGGAGTCAGTAGGTGAGGGAAAGGCCAAAGCAGGGCCTCTGATGCCGTGTTATATCAAACTGTAAGCAAAGAAAGAAAACGAGAGGACAATGCACATTTCGGGTTAAAGACGTTGACTTTGAACTGGGGGCTTTAGAAATGTAATGATGCTTTTTGGAACACTTTATTATCAGGAAAGTAATTTATTAAAGTTAAGTTTGGAAAATGCTGTAGTAGCTCAGTGGTAGAATGCAGGCCTTGGGATCTGACAAGCCAGAGGTTGTGGGTTTGAACCCTCCATAGGGCATCAAGGAAGGGCATCTGGCCTTAATCTTCCAAGGTCCATCCAAATCCTTGTCCAGCCCCTTAACTTGGGGACTAATCATGACACGCAAAATGGACCTCTCATAGGCTGGAAAATTATCCTTGGGTGCGAGCTATGGATATGTTGATACAGATGATTAGCAGATGGTCAGTAAAACACTTATTCAAAAAAAAGTATTTCATGAAAATGAATCCAAATGCATATCAAAAGTGAGATATTGTAGTGCTAAATTGTAAATGGACTCATTCTCATGTCAGACTTTTCTACTCCAGTGGCCATTCAAAGCGCTTTACAAAGAAAGCCTCACATTTACACGAGCAGTGGGCATGATGCCCTCTCCTGACATCCTGCAGCAGGAACAAACCCACGATGACTGCAAGTTCTACTGCTGAGCCACTGCGGTCTGAATAAATATATACGCTGTATTTCTTCTCTTGAAATACTGAACTCTTGGCTGAATCTATTGTTTTTAACCCGATTGTGTCCACTCTTAACCTGAACCTATCATTTTGATCAAATGATCGTTACAGATGACACCTCAGACGTTTGTGACTATGTGACTAAATCCTTGCTAACTGGTGGTTGCCCGCTACCATATTAACATAGCCTCATTTGTTTCTGTGCCCTCCAGATGACATAGTGGAGCGCTATGACAACCTGTCCAAATCTGTTACTGATCGGAATGAGAAACTACAGATCACCCTCACCCGGTCCATGAGTGTCCAAGATGGCCTGGATGAGATGATGGGATGGATGGAGGGGGTGGAGGAGACTATGAAAGGAAAAGAAAAAGTACCCCTGGAATCTGCAGCAATAACGGACATCCTCAGTAAAGAGGCAGTATGTATTCACACTATTGTGGGGCCATTAACTACTGAAGTCATGTTCTTATAGTATGTGCCATCAGGCTACAACCCAATTTCAACTTTCCTTTCTTCCACCCTGCAACCCAGGAGGTAGTCATTCTAGTGTGATTTTTTTGTTTAATTCCACTAGATTGCAGGGATCTTGTCAAAATAAGTCACCGGCAGTGTTGTGTCAGCAGCTTTCCCATTGCTATATTTAAAGACATGGTTGAACTCTGGATGTACCGACAGATGGGGAACAATGAGTGTGTGGGTTTCCGCTGGGTGCTCTAGTTTTCTCCTACCATCACATGCCTGTGCCCCTGAGCAAGGCAATAGGAAAAAGATCTGCAGTAGGTCCCCTGGTCCTGCAGCTGCTCACTGCTCCTATACAATGGACGGATTAAATGCAGAGGACACATTTCATTATATATATATATGTACGATGGTAAATAAACATCAGAACATGTTTACAGGATTACATCTTTGTTGATTTAAATTCAATTTTTGGCCATTATCGTGATAAATTCCCCTCTTTTTTTGAAACAGCCACCATCATTCGGCGATCTAACCTTTCTCTTGTCTGTTGTGTCTCCATCGAAGGCACTCGAGCAAGACCTAGCGAGTCGCCAGAGTAGCATCTCGGCCATGAAAGCCAAGATGAAGAAGTTTGCGGAGACCGCGGATCCCTCCGCGGCTGCCCTGCTGCAGTCCAATATGGACGGTTTGACCCAGCGCTTCTCTGATGCCTGTGACAAGCATAAGGAAAAAGTGTTGAGGCTGGAGCAGCTGAAGGATAAAGTGGAGCAATTCGAGAAGGCCGCAGAGGGAGTCCAGCAATTTGTTTTGAAGCGTTCACAGGATTTGCAGGAAACAGACGGCCCAGGCAAAAGTTTCAACGAACTCTCTCAACTAATGCAGGTAACATCAGGACAGCTGAAAAAGTGGTTGCTCGGTGTCTAGCATAAATCAGTGCTGGCTGTCTCCCTGCATTACGATGTTTCATCTTTAAGGAAAAACCAATAGATGACCTTTTAATTGTGCTTGTGTGTCACGATTACAGCGTGTTAAACTGTTAAAATGTCACCACAGGATACCAAAACTGAGATGGCTGAACATGCCAAGGATTTAGAGATGCTGCAGAAAATTGTGAAGGAGCTTTCTGAGATCAGCCCCGAGGGGAACATGACCCAGATCCAGAGCAGGTTGGACGACCTCTCCAACACCTTTGATGCTTTCAAGGAAACGGTGAATGAGAAGTAAGTTGGGGACAGAATGAAGAGAGAGGAGGTTTTGGATCTCGTCTGAGGGTCATTTTATAACAATGTTCTCTTTCTCAGTGGTAGAACCACTTGATGTTGAGGTTTTTCATGACATCAGTTGATCCGTGTGAGAGGCCAGTACAACACACGGTACGTCTGCTTTTATCTGCCGCAGGGAAGATGAGGTCTCTTCCTGTCAGGACCAGCTTGGAGAGTTCAGGTCTGCCGCTGGAGCCCTGACCAAGTGGCTGGAGAAGACCAATGAAGAAGTACCCGTGGTTCAGCCGAGCTGCAGTGAACAAAGCCTCGGAAAGGGCCTGCACAAAGTCAAGGTGAATCTTCGGCAAATAGACCGATTGGAAAACCGGTACAGAGATTATGCACTTCCGGGTCCGTAGTAGCTCAGGGGTTGCTACGGTGTGCTGCAGAGGCTGTGGGTTCGAACCCATCACGGAGCATCAGAATGGGCATCCAGCCTTAATGGCCCATGCTTTGACCTGGACTGGACTAGTGACCTGTCCAGGGTATTTCTACGCCTCCTGCCCAATGAGTGCTGGGATAGGCTCTGGCAGATCCATGACCTGAGTCGGCATGAGTGGCTGACGATCACATAATGACATTAGTAATAACACAATGTTATGATATTAATGATAGTAATAATAATAACATGACGGCCTTCCCGCCCATGGACAAATCTCTTAAAGTCTTCCGTATTTAAAGGGAGGCCACTGATGGTGAAGCCGTGACTCTGAGAGACGAACGTCAGCTGATATTTCTTTCCTCTACGGGGCAGCGTACTGAGAACGGTTCCATACCTTAGTGAGCCATTAGGTCTGACCGATCGGTCTCTCTTCAGGGCTTACTGGAGGAATGGGAGTCCAAGGGTCCTGACGTCCAGGACTTAAATAGCAAAGGATCCTCACTATGCAACCTCATCAGCGCCCTCACGTCCCCTGCCAAGATGAAGAGCCCTCATAAATCAGGTATTTTGTCCACACATGCTCACTCGGTCTTTCCGTCTTTAAAAGGAATGGGAAGCATGGCATTTGGAAGCCTGGATAGTGTGTGGGTTATTAACCTAGAGAGATGAGACGTAACTTTGGGGGTCAACAGTCCTGCGTCGCTGGCTCGTGCATCACTTTGAGCTCTGCTTGTGTCTTTGTATTAGCTGTTACTAACGGTGGAGGTCCGGGGAGCCATTCATTCTTAACCAATGAAGGTAATCATTTTGACATGGCATGACATTCTGACTCTCTTGATCAAAAGATCGTTTCGGTGTAAAGCGAGAATCCATATTCCAACAAGTTTACAGAACATGTCCGTTACTGCACTGTCTTTTCTGAACCGAGATGTGCCGGAGGCTCCACTCCTGCGTAAAAGCCACATTTGAAAGGCACAAGGCCTACCCCGAGTAGTCGTGTAATCCCCCTGAAGGGATCAAATGAAGCCCTCTCTGATGTCCTCAGAGCTGATGGCGGTTCAGCAGAACACGTCGTTCATCAACGAGGGCTACGAGGGCCTGGGAGAAACGCTGAGGGGTCGAGAGGCCGAGTTGAGCCGGTTGGTTGGAGAGCTGAGGGAGGCACGAAAGGAGAGCGACTCCATGAAGACGTGGCTGAAGGACATGAAAAAGACTGCAGAAACCTGGCACTCTGCAGCGGCGGAGAAAGATTCAGTGAAAACGCAGCTCGAGCAGCAGAAGGTACCTCTAGAGAAACCTCACACTATAGCGGCTCCCCACTTTTATTCCACCAAATGATGTGTGTCGACTGCAAATCACCATCCGTCGTGAGTTTAGAACCGGTGTGGCTTTTCCTCCCTCACAGGCATTTGAGGAGGAGATGAAGGAAAAGCAAGAAAGTCTCCAGAAACTGAGGCAGAAGCTCCTCCATATGATTGAGCAACATCCCAACTCCCCTGATGCAGAACAATGGAGACAGATCGTGGCAGAGCTGGGTATTTACTAAGGCTCAAGACTTTCTTTTCTAAAGGGTCCTGGGGTGGATTCTACTATGTTATTGTGAAGAAGCCTTTGTGGACATCTGTTCACCACACCCATGTTAGAGGAATGCTAATTCTGCTTTCACACCGTGACTCCGTCACGGAAACAGGGATGTCCTAGTGCTAGTTCAAAGCCCTGAGCAGTGGGGGGGCGGGTTGTTAGGTGGAGGATGAGGCTGTGTATGGAGGGGTGATGCGATGCTGACTAATGCGGGCTGTGGTAATTGTTCTGCCCTCCTGCCCAGATGATGCCTGGGCTGACGTCAGCGGCTCTGCGGAGGAGAGGAAGCAGCACCTGGAACGGTCCAATAGAAACTTGGACATCTTCCAAACGACAGAGCCGCAGCTCAGTCAGTGGCTCTCGGAGAAAGAGCTGATGATGAGTGTCCTCGGACCCCTCTCTATGGACCCCAACATGCTCAACATGCAGAAACAACAAGTGCAGGTAATATCAGATCGTGTCATCAGGGATTATTCCTTGTTTCTACACGTCTAACATGGAGTTCCCCTCTTTCCATGCAAGGTTCCCTCTGATCGGAGACCCGACGGAGAAACCGCTCTCTAATCTTGACCCGAAACTTAACCTCAACCCTGAAGTCATCATTTTCTTTCCCTTCAGATCCTTCAGAACGAGTTTAAGAGCCGTAAACCGCAATATGAACAGCTTGAGGAGGCTGCGTCTGCAATCCTAACCTCTGCCAGCAAGCAGGATCCCTCCAGTGAGAAGATGGTGACGGAGCTGCTGACGGCAGTGGCGCACAAGTGGCAGGGCCTGACGGGGGAGCTGGACCAGCGAGCCAGCCTTATTGATGAGGCCGTGGTGAAGACGGGACAGTTCCAGGAGATGCTGAAGAGTCTCGGTCAGAGTGTCGTTCAGCTGGAGACTCAGCTCAGCAACCAGCAAGGCCACAGCACCCAGCCTGACGCTGTGAAGAAGCAGTTGGAGCAGGTCCATGATATCTCTGCTCAGCTGAGAGAGGAGAGGAAAAGGCTAAAGGAGGCCGAGGCCCTCGGGGCTGAGCTCACAGCTATGGTGACTGAGGACTATCTCAAAGCAGACATAGCCAGGCAGCTCGAGAGCGTCATCACTCCTTTTAAGCAGCTGGAGGAGAAAACAGGTTCGGTCTTATTCACTTGTCCGTAGGCAAAATGGAAGGACGGCCACTTGATTTGGCCTATTTGATATTTTTTGCCATGAAATGTGTCTGCATGGAACCCATATGATTGTAAAGGAGCCGAGGGCAGCCGTAGTGGCTTGGGGGCAGTTCGGGGCTCCGTGTGTTGCTCAAGGACACTTCAACACGCTATCTGAAGGGGCTATTCTAATATGCCATGTAATGAGAACTGGAAGAGTGTTGCTTTAAGAAGCATTTCGATTTCTGTCGAGTCATTTGAGAAAAGGCTTGATCCGTGAAGCAGCTATTGACTACTTCTTATGGATAACATCGGGGGTTTAGAACAACACGGTCACACTAGAAGTACCATTAAACTGGGATAAAACCAGTCTGTCACACCTGTGTGTCTCTCTCTCTTGCAGAGGAGCAGATCCAGCAGCTCAACTCGACCTTCACCACCTCGCAGCAGTTTCATCAGACCTCCAAAGACTTCCAGGCCTGGCTGAATGAGAAGCTCCAGGAGCAGTCTGCACATCAGTCCATCTCTGCACATGCAGACACCTTACGAGAAAGCCTCCGAGAGCACACTTCCCTCCAGCTGAGCCTCAGCGAGCACGAGGACTCTTACAGCACCATCATGGGAGAGGGGGAAACGCTTCTGCAGAACACCGACGGTGCAGAAAAGTCGGCCCTGCAAGGGCAGCTCTCCGCCCTCTGCTCCAACTGGGAAGACGTGAAAAAGAGTTCAGTGGACCGTGGAGACAAACTCCAGGTTGCTCTGCAGCGATCACTGAAGTACCAGGAACACGCGGAGAAGCTTCACTCTTGGCTCCAGGAGTGTGAGGCCAGAGAGGGCCTTGTCAAACTCGCTGTCGATCCGGCGGCAGTAGACGGCTCCCTCTCGGAGCTCAAAGCCCTCCAGAAGGATGTGGACAAGCATCGAGGGATGGTGGAACAGCTCAACGCAGCTGCAGATAGCCTCCTCGAGGTGGCCGACGCGGACACCGGAGCCGTCCAAGAGGAGAAGGGAGGTATTGGCAGAAGAGTGGACAACGTAATGGAGGGCCTTCAGAGCAAGAGGGATTCCCTGGAGAAGCTCTCACAAACCCTGAAGGACTTTAATGACACCCACAAAGAGGCTACGTGTTACGTCGAGGAAGCTAAGAAGCAGGTAGACACGTATGAATCCCAGGGTGCGCAGGCGTACAGCAACAAGAATTTGACCAACATGAAGGCCCAGCAAAAGAGCTTAGAGGGAGTGCAGAACCAAGTCGAGCACCTGAAGACCCTCGCCAAGAACCTCGTGGTGGAGGTCCCGGATGCCGAGGGAGTGACGGACCTCTTACTACGAGCTGATGCTCTGGATAAAGATTATGGCTCTCTGAGCAAAAAGGTGGAGGAGACTTGCTCAGACTTGGAGAGTAAGCTTCAGGGTATCGGACAGTTCCAGAACAACATCCGGGAGATGTTCACACGGTTCACAGACCACGACGACGAGTTGGATGGCATGGAGCCAGTAGGTCGTGACTTGGCCACTCTGAAACAGCAGCAGGGCAGCATCCAGAGCTTTCTGGCCAAGTTGCATAAGCTGATGACGAACACGGCCGATGCCGGGGACAGCTGTAAGAAGATGCTAGAGACCGAGCCCTCACCAGACCTGATAGGCCTGAAGAGAGATCTGGACGCTTTAAGTAAGCAGTGTGGCAAGCTGTTGGACAGAGCCAAAGGGAGAGAGGAACAGGTGGGGAATGCTCTCGCTAACCTCGAGGAGCTGGACTCTAAACTTGAGCACTTTATGGAGAGATTGGACGGAGCCGTGAATAAAGAGGAGTCCCAGGGCACGGTCGGCATGGAGACAGAGGTCATCAAGAAACAGCTGGAGACCTTTAAGGTATGTCAGCACAAATCACAAATGAGACTCGTGCTCCCGTACGAATGCATTATGGTGGATATATAGGCTTCTTTCACTTGAACGGTGTTACACAGTATACACTGTATAGAAAACGTGAAATAACACTGTGTCTACAATGACCACATTATAAGTCTCATATTACTATATTCCCATATTTCTGGTTTTTACTCTGTCGAAAGAAGTTTCTTAGGTCAAACCATGCACACAAATGATCCCCTATTAGCAGAAAACAACCCCATCTTACCCCTCCAAGCCAGGCATAGTGGGTTTGATCCCACCACAGGGCATCAGGAAAAATGCTAAACGGACACGTTCTGATGCAGTGCTTCTTTTTCTGGTCCAGACACCCTAGTTTGGAAGAGGGATTTCTTATCCTTCACTGAAACTTGGACACATCCCAGAGTCTGCCAGAGCCTCCGTGATTGAGAACTATTGGGCACTTCAAGCTTACTCTGTCCCAAAACAAGGCATCTCAATCCCATTTTTTATATCATCAATTTATCCTTCCATTGTCAACCGCTTATGCAAAGTCCGGCTGCAGAGTCATGTTGGAGCGTATCTCAGCACTCATAGGGTGAAAGGTCAGGAAACACCCCAGACGGATCATCACTCCATCACAGGAGTTGAGCCCTCGGGTTCAGAGTCTTGCTCAAAGACACCTTGACACACTTTTAACAAGGACCAGGGATCAAACCCCTATTTTCTGATTTCCTCCCTACCTCCAAAGCCATGCCTCCCGTTTCCAAGTTTTCACATTAATTGATAAGATTCCTGTTGTAGAAATGTATAGTAAACGTTTGCACGTGGCCGTCTAACTTATAAATCCTTCTATGGCTACAAATTAATATCAGGCTCTTCACCAGACACACTGGCTACATTTGTGGCCGTCCTCTTGGGGATTGCTGGCTCAGGGCATCTGCTGCTAACAAAAGAACTGAGGCCAGTGAGCAATGGTGATGGGCGTGGGGAGGGGAGGGGGATCGGAGCCAGGTGGCTACCAGCAGGGCATCATTTGTTTCAGTGGTCCTATTAATCAAGCTGGTACAGAGTCCAGCTCCTCTGCCATTGGGAATGGAATCATATTTCTTTCTTAACTGCTTGAAGGCAACACAACTCTGATTGAGGCCTTTTTGATGATGCATTTTAGCTTAGAGCTAATATCAAGATTTTCTGGTGACATATTTGTTTATTTGGTCCATTGCATCTTAATTTTCCACCAAGTCAGCCCAGTGTTAAATGCAAGGTGGTAGGACTTGACTTGAGTTGGTCGACAAGAGGCAGACTGCACTGATAAGTCAGCTAGTCATTTCATACAGCTCAAAGTGACGTGGATCTGTTTGCGTGAAATATCTGCTGCCTGAACCCCCATCGCTGTGCCCTGTATTAGATCTGCATCTGACAGTAGGCTTTCATTCACGGATATTAGGAGAGGTCCAGTTTTATGTGTCGCAATTAAGTCTTTACATTATAAGAGTGGATGCAGGCTTATATGGAGCATGGGGGATTAAAGCTCGATGCCATTCCTGATGCCCAGCAGTGGGTTCGAACCTGCCACATCTGGCTCATCGGTTCCCAAAGCTCTAGCGCAGAGCCACCAGGGATGAATTTTCTCATCCAGGGTGTCTGGTTTAGAAATTTAATTTTGTAATCCCGGCAAATGCTGTTGATATAATGACAATCAAGGCTGCCCCCGATTATTCATCTGGGATTATTTGTAGTACAAGTGTAGAAACAACACAAACCTTATGTGGATAGAATGTTTCCAAACACTGTTCTCACAGAGACATGCGGATTATCTCTTCATTAATCTAAAAGCCAATATTTGTTTGGATGTTTTTTCTTTCTTTTCTTTTTTTGGGGGGGGCTGTGCTGCAAATTGTGAAGGCCATCGTCAGAATCGGTCTAGGATGAAGAATGAAAAAAAAGCTAGCCATTAGCTACACGCAGGCACATGTTAAGTGTGCTAAAAGCCAGTAAATTCCTGTAGAATTCATGAGAGGATTAACCTATTTATTAAAATGAAATGATTAAAACAGTTATTTAGTCATAGGGCTATATTTAAACACAGTAAACGGCACCATTTGAGCGAAACGACATAAAAAAAAAGATATAGGCCAGAGGGATTTTATTCAGTATCATCCAGCCCCCCCCAAAAAAATAATAATAATAGAGGCACTGTATAGTCACAGTAAATCCTAACATGCACAATTTAGTCATTTGCCCTAAAAAAAGAATCACAGATTTCCTATCCTGTGGACTGTCTGCAGCCTTTATCTCAACGTGTGAATCTCGAGTCAAACCGTTCTGATGGGCTAGCCATCAAAGAAGCGACTGATTTAAATTGTTGCCGAGCAACGCCGGTCACGGTGCTTGTTCTTTATCCCTCTTTGTGTCCCATCACTGTCCCAGGGTGGAGAGAAGTATGCACGGCCTCAGCCGCTCGAGGAAAGCCCCTGTCACCCATGGTCGTATCAATACCTCTCTGTGCTGAACAAGTGGGACACGGATATCAAACCTAACAAAGCAGCGCTGAAACTTAGGTCATTCCTTTATTTAGCTTCAAGCTTTATCTCTCGATGCCAACAGACTCGAGTGTAATTGCGTTGGTGTTTTGCGTTGATCGGGCCCGAGGCGGTGTCGATTACCAGGCTTTATTGGCCAATCCTGGGGAAGTGATAAACATAGGGAGACAGGACTGAGATCAGTTCGTTTCACACGCCGTTACCATTTTAGGTCAAGGTTTGAGAGCGACGTCGCTGGCTCCCATGATGCTTCTTTTACGCTTGTAATTTTTCCAAGTGAGTTTATGGATGACTCAATCAGGAGGCTCTGGCTGTTCTGTGTATCTTAACATACAGCCTTGAAGGAGAGTCCGATGATCAACATGTACGGGGGGTTGGGAGGTACATGGGACAAGTGGCTGTCTTTTCTTCACAGCTCAGACATTACATCAGTGTCTCCTTGGATTGCAGAAGGCATTTCTCTCTTCTGAATCACCCAGTAGTTATTCCTGTCATTGATGAGGGGAAAACGTGCCACCGGGGAGCCAACGTAATATTAGTCACTCACTGCCACATAGTGATGATGCACTCTGCTCGAGATGAAACGAATAACATGTGTAGACCAGAATACGTGTATGGGAGTGTTTGTGATGATGGGACTGATGATAGCTGTCGTGTCCTCGCACATCTTCAAACAACTCACTTATCTGCAAGCAATTTGAATGAGAATAGAAGACCCTGCGCCCTTGATAATGGCATGTCATTTGCACCCATTCTTTGGAGAGGCCGGTGCTATTAAAGGAAGGCTTTGTCCGGAAATGTCATGTTGAAACCTCTGCCCACCGTGATTGGGCCTGAATTTCCCATCACATGAAAAGCTTGTGGGGGGGG
>OMLC01067667.1:0-10670 GCA_900302585.1 Regalecus glesne | reverse complement strand
ATGAAGAAAAGGATGCTAGGCACCTGCTATTACAAAAAAGGACTAGCAATAACATTCATTGTGTGACATGGAAAACCGCAATATGATAAAACAAACAAAGAATTTCTTCCAAATGCTGTTTGAACTGAGATTGATGGGCAGTTATCAAGTGTTGGGATTAAAGCATTTTGATGTTTCAATTTTCATTCATTCAATTCTTTAGAATCTTAGGACACTCTCCTGATCTGGATGAAGAGACCATAGATGATGCCTTCTTTAGAGCCTTCAAAGTATGGAGTGACGTCACCCCACTCACATTCACTCGCATTATGGATGGAGAGGCAGACATCATGATCAATTTTGGCCGCAACGGTGTGCAATTATTATTTTTGGCATGTATCAATTAGTATGCAGTTCAGTGTGTTTATTAGTTCCTGTTTTTACTATTTGCATGTACAGCAGAAAATAGATGATAAACAAATTCAATGGTCAGTTACTGAATAGTAATCCCTTCTCTGTGACATATTTTTATCAAGAGCCATATTACAACACAATTTAGACACTTAAAAAAAAAACTGAAGAAGAATGAGTCGAGTCTCATGGCATTCTTATGGCAACTAAAATGACTAACTGCATTGTTAGTATTTGTTCGCATACAGAACGCTCTCTCAAATGATGTAGCCAGTAATCATGTATTACTAAGGAGCCTGGAGCTCCACAATGAACAATTATAGGGATTCTATCTTTAAGTGCTTTAGCATTTGCTTTAATAGCTTTGATATCATTTACCATCTTAAAATATCAGAGAAACAATATTTCTTTATTTCATGTGTTACACACACTGTGCTCTCGTTTCTCTGGCTTTGTGAAAGGCTTTGTATTCTTTACTCAACCAGACTCAAGTGTCTTCATAGAGCACAGGAATGACGGTTAAAGTTCAAGATTTGTTCAGAATCCTTGCCAAACCCATGCAGCAAGCATGGTTTAAGCAAAAGCATGACTACCCCGGAAAATCCTTGGTTTCCTATTAGATCTATTGTCAGTAAATATGAAGTTAACCAGACTCCGCATAAGCAAACTGTTCGGCAGAGTTCACTGTCTGGTTGATTTATGATTAAGTGTGACTAAGAAATGCATGTTGTAATGCTAACACCCTACTTGTGCAACCTATATTTGAGTAAGATTTGGCAAACTTAGGGGGGATCAACATCTCCAAACTGTTTAACTGTTTACTTTGGGCCGTTTCAGCTAAAATAACCATCATAGACTTGCACCCAGCACTTACCCTGTCTGACCCTAGCTGAACCTGTCGGTAAAGACCTCATTTGTTATGACACCACACCAACAAAAACAACCACTTCTGGAAAACAGCAGGAAAAGTGGATATATTAAAGGGAAAAAGTAAAACCAATAAAGATATCAGTTTCAGCTACTATATTTGCTTTTACTTACTGAAACATGGATTCCACAAGATCATCATGATTGGTGCCTGTTTTTTTCAGAAACTTAAGCAAGGGCTTTGCTTAAAGTTGCAGTTATAATTTAACTGTCCTGTTTAATTTAACTGTTTGAAACGTGTCCTTGGAAACAAGCTCAGCCCTAACATTGTATTCCTGAAATTAACCATGTGATCCCCAGAGCACGGAGATGGATACCCGTTTGATGGCAAAGATGGACTCCTGGCTCACGCTTTTGCACCAGGACCAGGAATTGGGGGAGACTCCCACTTTGATGATGATGAGCAGTGGACGCTAGGAGAGGGGCAAGGTACTCGAGAAACAGAAACATAAAAAATAGACATTAAGGGTCTCATGGATTTTCATCATAATTATATGTGACTGTGTAGATCTGTGTTGGAAATCATATTAATTGATTTGACCTGCAGGAACTTGCCACATTATTACAAGTTTTACCTAAGTATTTAGCTTTCATATTATTTCCTGATGTTTTAAACTTTCTGATTAGCTTTCTATTGGCTTTTTGATGTATTCCACCCATTGGAAGCTTAGAAGGATTAAAAGCAAACTGAGGGCAGTGGTAGCTTAGCGGCACATCAGGACTTGACAAGCCAGTCACCGTGCATTCAATCCTACTGCAGCATGTCAGGAAGGGCATCTGGCCTTAATCTCCCCATGCTCCATCTAGGTCTATGTCTGGCTCCACAGTGTGGGAACTTATTGTGACATGGCAAAACTGACTTTTTAGAAGGATAAAAACAAGCTAGAGATTATTTGCAAGCAGTCTTTGGCCCAGATCTCTGCAGCCTACAATCCAGGAACTTCTCATCTGAAATTAATATTTGTGTAAAGGCAATCCACAAACCTATTTTAATGTCCCATGGTGACAGAACACTCTCAATTGTAAGATGAATTGTTTTAACTTTTTGGCAGTGGTGAAGGTGAAGTTTGGCAATGCTGAGGGGGAGTTCTGTAAATTCCCATTCCTGTTCATGAATAAAGAGTACAACAGCTGTACGTCTCAGGGCCGCGACGACGGCTTCCTATGGTGTTCCACAACCTACAACTTTGACGAAGATGGCAAATATGGCTTCTGTCCCCATGAGTGTGAGTTGACCATTTCTTATTTTTGCTGTTATGAATATCCAGTATCATGACGTGCAGTATGTCATTATCTCCACCGGGAATTGTGTATTTTGATTATTTTGTGTGTGTGTGCTGTGCGTGTGTGTTTCTCGGCTAATCTCACAAATTGCTTGATAGTTTTGTGCACATTCACAACTATGATGAAGACCTCTTGTGGCTGCGGTGATTAAAAGCCATCCATCCATCCATCAATCGTCACCTGCTTATCCGGTATCGGGTTAATGATAATAATAGTAATAATGATTCCCTTATCAGTCCCGCAAGGGGAAATTTGGATTTCTAAGCATTTCAACCCATCCTATTGTATATGAACAGTGAGGTGCCAATATATGGCGCTCGAGGAGCAGTTAGGGGTTCAGTGTCTTGCTCAAGGACACAACATGCTATATGCAGGGCCAGGATCGATCCTGTAACCCTCTGATTGCCAGTTGATCGCTCTACCCACTGAGCTATGCTGTCCCAACTGCGGTTGATTAAAAAGCAGTTGACGAAAAATATTTGTTCTCACTACTTCCACTCATTCCCATTGAATTTATTGCTTGCTAGACCAGTAATGTTTTATATTGCTGCCTAATCTGAGTCAACCATACTCATGTGCAACTCACATCTACAGTTGAGTCAGATCGGGCAGCAACAGCATCAAAATCAAAGCATTATGTATTTGGGTCTGAGTTTTGAGAGTAAACAAGACTTCAATCATAGTTCACAAGCTCAGCAAGCCATTCATGACTAATCTCATAACAGGAGAACTGGATGAACCAAAAATATTTCACTTTATTCATCTCACCACCATGCATAGTGCCATAGTTTCCCATGTTAAAACTCCACTGTAACAATACAATGTCAACAGTAGGATTAATCAGTCACAGCTAGAAATCACCCCAGCAGCAAACAATTCCCATCGCTGAGCCTTGTTTCCTTACTTTTGTTTTATTCTGCTGTGTCTCGGGGTGGGATGCCTGCTTCAGGAACTGGCAGGTTGGGGGCTATGGGTTCAGACATTCTGCAGAGTATTGAGGGGATGCATCTGGCCTTGAGCCCATATGCCTGCCCTGAGAAGCTACTTGTTTGGGGTGTTTCCCTACCTTTTTCACTAGGATAGGCTCAAGCATGGCCCTGCAACCCGACTTCCGATAAGCAGTTGACAATGGTTGGATAGTGGATTTATGAATGAAAGCCAATCAGGAAAGCAGCCATTCAATTTCATTCATTTTGTATCAGGAAAGCCACAATGGTTAAACATATTTGAAGTCTTCTGATGAGAACTTTAAAATAGGGATAGCCTGATAGCTGTCATTTCATCTCAGAATTGTCACATCCCTCCCCCTAGGAGGCTCCATATCCACAGACTGACAGGCATCATATTTTTATTGGCTAGTTTGGTTGTTTTTTTTTTAGATGGAATATTAGGTAGATTCTTTTTTGTTTCAGTGCTGCATATTAAAAACTCTTTCTCCATATTTTCCATTCAGCTGAGTTGGGGACTGTACAAAAGTCTTATGAGAGGAAAAATATTGTTTTTATGTCCATGTTTGTGTGTACAGAGAAGGGGGGGTCTGTACACCAGGCAGAGATCTGTATTCTACTGAGTGTAATCCTCTAGTTTGGAAATTTTAATCCTACGCACTTATATCCATACATACATTTTCCATAAGGATGGCTCCCCTTAGCAGTGTTATGGTACCACCATGCCCTATTTGCACGTGGTTGAACCACAAAAATTTGCGTTAGTTATGTAATTTCTATGTCTTTCCCTGTTGGCCAAGTTCTCTTGATTCAGACTGAAATATATTTTAAAGTTGCTATGTTGCTTTTGGACTCAGAAAAAGTAGGTTGGAAAGTATGCCAGGAAACTGGTGTTTTTGTTTGGAATGAATTATGGAATATTCTCTTTTCCAAGTTACTGTCCTACTTCAAAACAGTGGGCATTGTCAAATGTTTTGTTTATCTGTGTTATGTTGCTGTCCATGGTGCTGACACTATCATATGTTCATTACAACCAGCTGCCAAAGTACACATGTACTAAGTTTGTTGGAAATGACGAGAAACACAACTGAAGCTTGTGATGAAATGTAGCAGGACAGGGTGGGTGGGTTTGCACCACTTCCTACATATGCATATACAACAAGATGTTCTGTTTGTTTGTTTGTTTGTTTGATTGGTTTAATTTGATAAAGGGTATAATGCCAAATAGAATGCAGAGGGATATGACGTTGAGGTGTGATTTCATCTAAAATGTTTGTGTGTGTCTTTCAGTGCTGTTCACCCTGAGTGGAAATGCCAATGGTGCTCCTTGTAAGTTCCCCTTCACTTTCCAAGGGACTAAATATGATGGGTGCACTACAGAGGGCCGTGATGATGGTTATCGCTGGTGTGCCACTACTGAAAACTATGATCAAGACACAACCTATGGCTTCTGCCCTGAAACCGGTAGGTGGAATAATCTATTCTGTGCTCGGTTTTTTGCACTCAAGATAAGTTCCAGATGTCAAAGTCACTCTTGCCAGTGTAACTTATATCATATGTGTTGTATTTGTGAATCAGATTGTCCTGACCCTGATACTTATGAGTTGAAACTCTGCATTGTTTGTTAGGGATTTTTGGTATAGGGAGTTTTTTTTCGATGGATGGATTCTACTGGCTCTCAGTAATTACTCTGTAGAAACCATAATCAGAGCTCCGGTTCATTACTGGAATGCTGCTCAAGCTGAGGAAGTTTCGTGTGTTTTCAGGGTTGGATGGATAGTTCAGTCTATAAAATATGCATGTCACTGTTTGACAGTCTATTTATCTGTTTGTGTTTATTTGTTGCTCCTTGTAGGACACATCCTGTCTCACTCCACAGGAAAATCCCAATTGTTGTTGTTTTTTTCGTGGTAGTGGCCTTCTAAAGGCTGTAAATGTGTTTTACAGTGCAATGGCAATTGTTATTTTCCATTCTGTCAGTGGGTCTGGTTCTTGGGTCTGGGTGGAAGAGGAAGGAGGGATGAGGGAGGGAGCGAGAGGGGGGCGGAGTTAAGACAACTGGGGTTTTCATCTGTTTCTAATTGACTAGAAATGCAGCTGTGTAGCGGAGCCTTGTATTTTAGCTTGTGTTGAATAAGAAATGACAGTAAAATAGCAGGAAATCAGTCTTTCCAAATAGAAAATTGTCTGTCTTCTCGAAGAAAAGAAATTGGATGAGTGCATTTTGTTTTGTGCCCAGAGGAGACATCATTGATATTGTCTGTTGCACAACTGTCTTTAATGACGCTCCTTCCAAAATCATCTCCAATCACTTCACGAAAAATTTACACACGATGTTAGGAGGGAACGGCCATTGTTGAAGAGGGGTGGGGGCCTGAGAGTACATTTGTCATCTTCTTACAATGCTGTGATTGGAAATATTCTTCAATCCTCTGTGAATAGTACTCATTACCACTGAATGTGCAGTCAATGACTAACTTGCATATAAACCTAGCCTTTTGTTGTGTGGTATCACTGTGTAGTTTATAAGGTTGGGGAAGGCAAAAAAGAGGGTAAACGGGACTTTTAACATGCCATTGATAGATATCATTTGATATTCCTACAGCAATGTCAACAGTCGGAGGAAATGCTGAGGGTAGCCCATGTGCTTTCCCCTTCACTTTCCTGGGAGACACCTATGACAGCTGCACAACCTCTGGACGCAGTGATGGCAAGATGTGGTGTGCCACCACCAAAAGTTATGATGATGACCGCAAGTGGGGATTCTGCCCTGACCAAGGTATAGAGCACTGAAAATATAGGTAGCATTTCTAGAGGGTGTTCAAGCAGATAAAAGACTTTTATTGAGGCCAATCTAGTCCTTTTCCCTGTGGAATGTAATATAATTTGTCACTGACTCATTCTGATAAGGTAAAACCAACATGTGTGGGAGTGCAAACATGAACTGACAGCTATTTTCACCCCAGTTCTGGAAACACAATGGCAGGTATTATGTGCCTGTAACTAATGATTGTAAAAGGTAAACATAATTTGGAAATGATACTTGGCCCTGGTAGCTCAGTGGTAGAGTGCACACTTCATGGACTGGTGAGCCACATGTTGCAAGTTCAGACCATCTAAGTCTGTGTCCACCCCCACCATTTGGGGACAAATCATGACACGTGAAACGGACCTCTCACATGCTGTCATTATGTCATCATGCTAATAATTGTTCAGCAGTTATGCATGTCTTGTTTCCCCCCTATTTTTAATGGCACTTCTCAGACATAATATCAAGATTCTGTTGAACGACTAGTTGTGATGTTATTGGCCCGATTGACTATTTCCAGGCTATAGTTTGTTCCTGGTAGCAGCTCATGAGTTTGGTCATGCCTTGGGCTTGGAGCACTCACAAGATCCCGGAGCTCTGATGGCCCCTATCTACACCTTCACCAAGAACTTCAAACTGTCTGATGATGATATCAGAGGCATCCAAGAGCTCTATGGTGAGGTGAACCTCAATTGATGTTAGTAATGCAATCCTAGTACTAATATTGTTCTGTAAAGGCAGTTATTTCTTCACATAACAACCTTTCCCTTTGAAATCAAAGCTTTCACACATACTTAGAGTTGCATGGAGAATTTTATCTATTTATTTTTAAAATTAAAAGTTAAGTGAAAATGTCCCATCAGTTTAATTGTAAGGTTCCAGGAGTATAGTTTTGGACTCAGCTTCACATTATGCACACTGTAAAAGGAAAACTGTACTTTCCCTGAAAAACTCAAGTTTTCTGGCAAGTTGGGTTCATGTTGCAGTATTTCCAAATTTCCTTTTGGCTTCACATTTTCTTCACTTTCATTTAGTTATGTTCCAGTGTAAATCCTTTTCTAAACAAAATAAGTCAAAACTTCTATATTACCTTATTTTAAGCTAAATTATTTTGTTTCTTATAGCATATGATCAAGCCTATGATTCTGATCTATCTTGCTATTAGGTGCATCCACAGACAAGCCTCTGGCTCCAACCCAGGGTCCTGTTACACCCATGGACCTCTGTAAAGAGCCAGTTCTCTTCGATGCTGTGGCACAGATCAGGGGGGAGACCTTCTTCTTCAAGGACAGGTAAAATTGATTTCAGTCACACCCCATATATCACTGTTGGCATAGTTGTGTATCTGATTTAACCATTTTGGAAGTATATCCAAGGTAAACCAGCTAGCAAACCTCGATACTACAGAGAGAACTCATTCATTTTCCCTGGCTTTGCCTCATGCTTTGAGTTTGAGACCGTAAACAAACAACATACAAGTCCTGCTCATAATTCCTATTTCAACAGCTTGTAAGGACACTGACTCTATATTAGCAGGGATCAAGAATAGGCTAGTGGCTATTGTGTGTGAGAGACGATGCTCTGTGGATTATTATGAAACTCTGAATCCAGCTGTACTCTGTGTATTTCAACAAAACCTTCAAATACAATAGACCACAATCACTGTAAGAGAAAAAAATCAAATCAGGCTGATGATTTGTCTGCGAATGGTGAAACTGAGCATTGAATCTCTCTCCATCACCCATACAGTGGATGCATTTAAGTTATTTAGGGACTCACGGAGTGCAGTTATCTCGCTAGAGACATTATTGAGAGAGTTATTTTGTCATCTCCTGTTTGGATTTCAGTTTTTTTATCTTACAGTTTGAATGTGTACTGACAGGCATACTGCAGCTTAGGTATGTGAAACTGTATAGCCATCATTATTACTGACAAATATTCATACCACTACTCTCTGAATTGATTTGATCATTTAAAAATGGCCCAAAGAGCTTTGATGACCAACACATGTTTTTATAAATTGTGTGATACTTGCATTTTGCAACTTTTTTTCTCAATCCTGTTTCAGCATTATTCTAAGCCCTCAGTTATCAGGAGATATTTAATCCATCATGACCTGAATTGGTAGATCTGAATGAAACAGAATGGTCAGGTGGGATTTAGTGAAGGGAAGGAGTTAGGAATTTGATTCCATTAAAAGCCAATAGCAGACAGCCACATTTAGATGAAAATTGATGTGGATGGGATTTTGGCTAGTTTCAATTTGGTGGCAGAAGCCAATTGTATCCTCTTAGTCTTGTTCCCATTCACTGGACATTTTTATAAGTTTTTCCCTGGGAGCTGCGGAAGCTCAGCGGTAGAGTATGCGCTTTGGGAACGGATGAGCCAGATGTTGCAGGTTCGAACCTGCTGTGGAGCGTGAGGAAGGGGATCTGGCCTTAATCCCTCATGCCAGTGTTATACATGTGTGTGTGTGTGTGTGTGTGTGGGTGTGGGTGTATACACACACACATATATATATACACACATAGTGTTTATCAGGAAGAGAAAAAACACTATTCTCATAAGCAAAAGAAAGTAAGGTTTTAATGATTTTCTAGAGCATGGTGTTAAATGGATGTAAATTGAGAGAGGATCGAAGAAGCAACAAGAATGACAATGCATTTTTCTTTGGGACTATTAAGGATGAGGTTATTTTAGTGGGGTTTTTTTCTATTTCATTTAATCCATTACAATTCCTTTGTGTAGTTAGTAATCACATCACCTCAATCAATACCGAGCTCAGCATCAAGGTAAGTGCAGCCAATGTTGCACTGCTCACTGTGCTCACTGGGCCCTGCTGGTAAACAGAACATGGCCTTGATCAATATTTTCAAGCATTTTATTCTATTTGGACGTGCTTTAAAGTTAGTTGTGTTGCAACACGTGCCTCCGCACCATGATGTTCAGAGGTCAGCTACTGTATGACCAGGGAGGAGCAGAGTAAAATGAAGAGGGGTGGACTTGAAGCGATGACTTGGGATGAGTAAAATCTGAATGCGGGTCCGTTGCTGTAACTTTCATAAGGGGGCTGCCGTAGCTCAGTGGTTCGCACGCTCGTTTCAGGAACTGACAGAGCAGAAGCATTGGGTTTGAATCCACCACAGGGTATCAGGAAGGGCATCTGGCCTTAATCCCCTAAGCTCCTTCTAAGTCTGAGTCCACCACCACACTGTGGGGACTAATTTTGACATGTAAAAACAGGTCTTTTACATAGATAGATACATAGATAGATACATAGATACATAGATAGATAGATAATTATACAAATGCTGTCCATTTAGGGGAAGAGCAATTATAATGTCTGTCACAGCCTAAAGCTGCTTGTACCCCTGCTGATGAGGTGTCTAGCTGTACCTTGACAAGACAGAAGAACCCACAATTACTTGTGGCCTGCAACTATCCATTCAGTAGCCTCTAGCTAACCTTAGCTAGCTTTCAAAACCTCTCATCTGGAAAGGTTGGTGCAGCTATATAAGGTTCACATGTAAGGTATTCATCCTTCATACTTATAAGTCATGGTACCTTGTCAGTGCTGGATACACCAGGGAGAAGAAGCATGAAGTAACCCACCGCTGATTGTCTGGATGGAAGAAATTCATTTTGCGGTTGGCTGACAAAGTCACGTCAGTGATTCAGATCTGGATGAAATAAGAGTCCCTGTTTGAGGCAGGCTTTTGTGTCTGAGTGTGTTTGTCTTGTCAGGTCGGTTGGATCTCAAGGCTGGAGCAAGAAAATATAATGGAAGGATGTTCAGCTTTTAAAGCTTTTAATTTGAGAAAAATACTTGCGAACTTTCGAGTTAATGACAAATGTTTTTTCTTCATATGTCTTATCTACCATAAGGCAACTAGTCATCATTTGATGCTCTAGCACCATTGAACTCTTAACTTCAGCAGCCACTGGGTAATTTCCCCTTGACAGTGGCTCATATAGATAAAAGTTATTTGAGACAGGAATTCACAAATAAATGAGCTCACAGGAATCACTTTGCAGCCTCATTTCTAGGCATTGTTGGAGCTTGTCTTTGCGATTGGCAGTTAAAATCATTAACTCTTTGAAAAATAGGTCAGTGGAAAAGAGTTTGGGAAGCTGCTGTCTTTGTGCAGCTGTGTATTGGAAATCCGGGCAAGATGGGTCTTGTTCCGCTGGCGTCGGCAGCCCTGGCCCTAACGAGAACCAGATGTTCATGAATCAAGCCATTGTGGTTGGCTGGGCTCACAAAGCACTCGCACACTCTCCTTCTCTCCCCTCAAACCCACTCACTCGGTCTC
>OMLC01067666.1:0-10884 GCA_900302585.1 Regalecus glesne | reverse complement strand
GAGAATTTAACCCATCCTATTATAAAGGAGCCAGGGGGCATCTGTAGTGCCCGGGGAGCAGTTCAGTATCATGCTTTCTGAAGGAGCCAGGGATTGAACCAGTGATCTTCCAATTACTAGACAAACTAGTGCTGCCTGAGGATAGCAACCATCCACCTGACTAGACCTCATTTTGACACAGATGGCCACCTATTCATTTGCTAGTTAAGGCTGTGGCCACACGTGACAGCAGATGAAGGACTGCTGCTAGCCAGGCCAGTATTGGTATCTTCTTGTGGTGCATATAGGAAGGGCAGGATGGAAGACATGGGATTTAGGCTGAGGGATAACTAGAGAGACATTCTCATGTTCATGTGACTGGACAATACAAAGTATACCACACAGACAATATGGGACTAGGAGAAAGTGGCATTGAGTCAGAAAGTGCTCCCTCTTTGAGTGTAGCAGAGATACTTGTCTCACCCAAGCCCTATCCCCCAAAACTACAAGAGGCTATAAGGCTCAGTCACAATCTAAGGTCTCTGCAGCTTATTCTGCGTGTTGTGCCGTGGTGAGTCTGAAGAGAGGTGATAGTTCTGGGTGAGACTAATCTCTACTAGTTTGTTTTACACTATGAGCCCACTGGTGTCCTTTCAGACACTGACGTTAGAGTTATTTTAGGATTCGCGCAAATCTACCAACACTGCCCTGCCATTAAGTTATGTGAAGAGGGATGAAAACCCTTATCTCTGCATGTTTAAAGAAGGACTGTGTAGGCTGTAATTATCTTTATTTTTCATCCTTGTGGATTTTCCAGCCTCTCTCCCTCAGAGGAGTGCTGTGGGTGGTCCTGTATCCACATACATAATGAAAATCATATTTTGTGGCTTTAGCCCCACTCCATTGTAACATGGCAGCTCCCCTCAACCACATGAGCATTTAGGCTTTGGGAGAAGGGGCCAAGTCAGCAAAAGACAAACTTTCCACACCCGGTATCAACCGGAGCAGCCCGGTCTAACCCTCATGATTACGTCATCTAACAGCGAGCTCGTTGAGTACTTCTCAAAAGAACAACTTGTTTTCTTCAGCACCCTTCTAAAGATGTTGGTCCATGCAGCTCAAGTCACCTTCTGGGTGCACTGCGCTGCTCCAGTCACATGGGGTCTCTAATGTTCTTGAAACAAGCCTGAATCCAAATGAAGCTGCAGTCAAAAGTATCAACTGAACATTTTGACTTTTCTCTCAAAGCACACCTGTATCAGTACAAAAGTAACACTGTGGCCAGGTGATGTGAATCGACCAGACCAGTTCAGATCTAAAGGACATCCGTTCACACGGCACACGGATGGTGCTGGTGGGCATACCAACTATATCTAACCATTAGACTTAAATCCTTTATAGCTGTGAAGCACCTCATGAATGTGGCCTCACACGCCATCATTTATGAAGCGACATTAAGGCTCACATTCAGCTGTGCCATGAGCGGGCAGGGGGTGGGGATTCCTCCAGAAATGCATGAAGAGGACTGCATGTTGAAATATATGCTGGTGTAACTCATCCACAAAGTGACATTTTTATCATTATGATCCAAATCATTTTAACCTCCACTCCCACTACTGTTCTCTTATTCTCTCACTCATTTGCTGTCACTTGGTAATGTCTGTGTGGCTTCATTCCAGGTAGGATTCCACTGAAACACCATCAACAGAGACCTGTGACCCACCTCCGAGGAAGTGGACGACGATGGATGGATGGACCATCGACAGAGATACGAGTAAGACATTCTGTGTCATTTAACCTGCTCAAACCAATCAGTCAAGTCAGTCTGGTCAAAGTCTGAAAGTCTTCTTTTCTGGGTTGTGGGTCCGCTAAAATCATGATTCTGTCAAGCTAACCTTAGCTAACTTAGTTGAACTGATGTATACGTATTCATGTGACAACATCCGTGTTAACGCATCCAGTGTGTATCCAGTAGAATGTAGACGATACGTGATGCTAGCTACTGCGTTTGAAATGTGATGCAATACTAGACCTACTTCTAGTTACAAGCCTAAGACCATGATCCCGTGTGTATCCGTTCACATCAAAGTCACACAGCAGCTGCGTGTCACCACTATGCTCTGCGAGTCCTTGTTCCAAAGGACTTGTGGCTTTGTGAAGCCTGTCCTAATCCAGAATGGCAGAACAAATTAGTACACACAGAGCGGCCACTGCTCGGTCTATCTTAGTTAAGCCTAAACAGCATGTGTTTGTGTTTTGTTGCTTTACCGTCACTGTAGTAGGGTCAAACTCCGGGGTCTTAGGGCGCTCAGGCTCTGGGGGTTTTGGGGCTGCTGCGGGTTTGGGCTCTTCCTTCTTCTTAGGGGCCATGTTGAGGAGCTCTCAGGAGACACGGGAAGGGCTGACACTGCAGAGGGGCTGACACGCTGGGTGGAGATGGCCCATTAGCTGCTGGGCCTCTTTATTCACTGTCCACAGGTGACATGCCCACCCCCCGTCCACACCCCACCATGCTGCCAACAATAGGGGGAGGACTATAAAAGGCTATGCCTTTGTGCTTCTATTTAAGACAAAGGGTCACCACAGATGGAAACTTGCGTCTATTGAAATCTCAAACCAAGACCCTTCGTTTGCATCACACTGTTTCCATAAAAAACAAACACTGCAGAAATAATTAAGGGCCTCGTCATCTCGGACTCTTCTGAACCTCCAATGAATTTGTTGTAAAGATACTGAGTGAGCAGGAGATGTGTTGACACTGGTTTATGAGACGGGGAGCCACATAATTTCAACCACACTGCCAAAATATCAAGGACCCGAGCTCTCTGCAATTACTGGCCTTTATCATGGAAATCGCGACAATGTCTAATGGGGCCAAAATGGCCTTTATGAATATGATGCATGGGCAGTTCTACACCCTGATGAAAAGCGGTGATTTATAAGATGGATGTGGCGATTAGGCAGGTATGGAGGACACTAGACTGAAAGTGTTATTTGTGCGTCATCCTGATTAGTCAGGGGAAACACATAAAATCATCAAGTGTCACATCATTAAGCCAGCACCTCTGGAGACTGAGTGTGTTGATGCAGCGGGAGCACCCTGGATGGTGGAAAAGGAGCTTTTGGAACAAGTAAATCATATCATTGGAGTGTAATGTCTGAAAAGTGTACAGTGAGACTACAAAGCATAGCCAGCATATCCACTGGGAGTGGAGGACCTTCAGTAATTCAAAGGTCATCAGGTCATTTGCCTCAGGACATGAGAGAGAATATAGTGTATAGTGTTATCATTTCCCTGCTTGCCATAGACCAATAGATGAGAAATTATGTTAATTTAAGTTTGGCCTTTCATGGAAAATCTTCCTGATATGTTGTCTTTTCATAAGAAACATAGATGGGAAATAGATTTGTTCTTATAGAGCTTATTTAGTCTAGCAACCACTCAAAGCAACCTTACAATGAATGCCTCTGAATCTTTGTGACTCAAGAGCCCAACAAATGTTCTATCTATTCATCTATCAAACATGCGTGGGTCACTCCACAGAAACTGTCATGTGGATGTAAGTGCAGGTATCGCCATTGTCCTCCGTGTCTTCATTGAGCCCAAGAGAGCTCCTGCACTGTGGACATCCCTTCATAGGATTTTAGTACCGAATGTGTTTGCCATTGTCTTGTTTCAGCTCAGAAACTATGTTATCTGTCATAAAGGTTGGAATCAAAAGTATTGGTGTCTTACATATTTTATGAAGGTGTCCAGTGTGCACATTGAGTTCCTATATGTTAAAATATGGATCAATGCACTTGTGTTGACTGGGGTACAGTTGCTCATGATGGGTCAAAGGGCAGCATATCTCCCAGTGTCTTTATGGGAAATATCACAGGTCCTCATGGTCTGAGCCACTGAGATAGCATCTTCGAAAGATACAGGGATGGGATGAAATGAATTGAGGACTTCAAAATTAGTGTGGCTGGGGGGTGGGGCTCACTTGGTCCATCATACAAGTGGGGTATCTAACCTGTGAGGGGTCGGTCCCTCAGAACAGAATTGGCCAAGTTTATGTAGAACTCAGTGAATTCATTTGGATTAGATTAGATGAGACTTTTATCATGAACACAGTCTCTTGGTTCAGTTGACACGTGTCAGTCTGAGAAGATGGATGACACATGGAAAGGATCCACTCTGGTGTTATGCTAAGGCTGTAGCAGTCACAATGATACGGATGATGAGTTGTTTTAATCTCCATCATGTTCTGTGACAGATGGTGAGCTGGAGACTTTGTGTATGAATTCTCTGATGGTCATCAGATTCATCCCAACAGTCTAAGGTGATGGTACAAGGGGGCCGTGGTAGCTCTGCAGTAGAGCACATGCGTCCAAGTCAGGCGTAGTAGGTTTGATCTCACTGTAGGGCATCAGGGAAGGTCGTCCGGCCTTAATCCCCTAATGCTCGGTAAATGTGAGGCATGCAATGTAATAAAGTACTTTGAATGGTCACTAGTCTAGAGAAGTGCTATGGAAAAGTGAGTCCATTTACCTACCATTTGTAGGCACACCTAAAGGTACTCTACTTTTACATCCAATCAAATCTGGTGAGCTTCAATATAATCCCTTGGAATTTGACCTGTGGGCACCTGTAGGTTGGCAGGCTTCTAATTTGAAAAATCTGACCAAAGTTTAATCCAGCATATAGAGAATAAAATCAGAGTTGTTCGCAGGATTTTATATGCAAAAAACCCACAAAAAGGTATTTTGGATAACTGTGGCTCCAAACAAATTACATACCAAAGTATACACTAATAATAATAATAATGATAACAATAATCTACTTGAAAGTGACCGTGCATATTGAACATTTAGAATGTAAATATGCCAGATTTAGCCAACAGGCTAGTTGTCCTCTGCTGCTCCAAGCAATTAGGGGTTCAGTGTCTTGTTCAAGGACACCTCAATAAGCTTTCTGAAGGAACCAGGGATCAAACTTTTGATCACCAGATGACTGTCCTACCTCCTGAGCTATGCCGCCAATAAAATGGGATTATCTCGGTGCCCTACTAAAGTGAGTGGTGGTAAAGCAGTTGTCATGCATGGCTAATCCCTAATCTATTTTAACAGGATGTCAAATCAAAGTCCAACAGCCATTTTGGAGCCTTAAAGGCAGTAGCACTGCTGAGGCCAGTATCAGAACCATAGGTTCGGCCTTGGGCCAAGAAGGAAGTTCATGTAAGCATGATTTACACAGAGAGAGCGGCTGGACATTATTCATGGGTTTGCAGTGAGGGTTTAGTGGCAGTCACAAAACATGATATACTTTTTGATATACTCTATTAAATCACTGGGCAAATCCACTCACAGGCAAACTGATGAATGTCTCTGTTCAAAGTCATTTAATATGGGGATTACCTAAATTTTCCAATTCAATCTACAAAGACCCAGCACAACCTAGAATGTCATTCTGAGACACGTTAATTAAGTGGGCCTGGTGGAGAGCAGAGCCCAGGCCCACTGTGACCTGGTCCTCTCTAGACATCATTGCATAAACTAATAATCACATTAGCGTGTACTTGAGAATAATCAGTGGTAGCTGCAGTTTGTTCCTCGTTATCCTCTAACAACACATGACTACACTTGCTGGGGCTCTGGCTTGGCGTGACCCACATAGAGACACAGATGGCACGTGTATGTTAGTCTGAATATAAATGGACCAGGCCCTGCATAGAACCTCCCTCCAGCACCACCACCTCGACTCTCAGTCAGGTGATGGCCATTGACAAGTCGCAGCAACAGTCTATGTGACCAAACCCAGGGGGCAGGCCTGTAAAACATCTTGTTCACTTCTCTATTTTGGTGCCATCCTGTTGTCCACCTGGTATGTTCCTTGGTTTGGCTCCAACTATTTACCATGCCCAATGTTATATGGAGCCACCAGGCGACCTTCGGTACAGCTGTAGTGGGGGCGGAGCCTGGATTTAAAAGTAGAGCTGCCACATCAATCCAAGACAATGTAACACAATTCACTTCCGCCACAGATACAAGTCTTGGGTACTAAGGCACTTGGGCACTAAGCCGGAGTGTGTAGTTGAAAGTGATGTTGTCATGTAAAGAACTGTGGTTTAGCTAAGCTCAAAGACAATACAGATGCTGCTGCTATGTGGGCTGTCGTGCTGACTGACTGTGAAACCCTCCTGGGGATGGTAAAAACAACCCGAATTTGAATGAATTAAAGTTCAATAGGAAATGGCAGTAGAAAGACATTCAGTTGATGTTGAAAATCCATGTCATTGACACACGTGCACAGCCAGTACTAGGATTAGAAGCCTGGATAGACTCTGGAGGTCATATTGTCTGAATCTGCCACTTGTAGAGTACAAATCATGGATGAGCTCCATGAGAACTATCCTGGTGATTACCCAATCTACCTTGACGCTAACGCAACACCTGTGGTCCTCCCGCTGAGGCGTGTTCCGCTTGCTCTGGATGACCATCTAAAATAGAACATGGAAGTACAATAGACATTTGTGACGGTACATCCCGATAGTTCCAGTATTCTGCTATGCAGACCCATTTCTCAAACGACCTGACTTCACCCTATCTCTGTAATTAGCTTTGTCCTACTTTCTTAATGAGCTGTCATAATGTAATGCCCGGTGTGAGGTTGTGACATTATTTAGCTGACTCGGCCACGTTTGCCTTTCACAACTGCTGTTTAATAAGTAGGAACAGCAGAGATGCAAATATTGTCCCCAGGACACGATGTGGTTCCATCTTGAAATTGGTCCTGACAGGTGGAACTGCTTCTGTTATATTTCTAGTAGATCATGATTATTATTATTATTATTATTATTATCATTATTATTATTATTATAGTAAAGTTGCCTTTTATTTGTATAATGCTTTTCAAGGTACACAAAGATGCTTTGTATAAGATAAATGAACTTAAAGGCAACACACAAATAAACCCCAATGATATATTAAAAGCAATTCTGAATGTGTGAGTGTATTGGTGACTTGAGCATTAGTGACTTGTATTAGTGACTTGTATTAGTGACTTGTATTAGTGACTTGTATTAGTGACTTGTATTAGTGACTTGTATTAGTGACTTGTATTAGTGACTTGTATTAGTGACTTGTATTAGTGACTTGTATTAGTGACTTGTATTAGTGACTTGTATTAGTGACTTGAGTGTTTGGGGAGGAAGTTCTCGAGGGAGGATCCAGCTATGGAGAGGGCTCTGAGGAGATGCTTCACAGTGGGCCTATGTCAAAACAAGTTATACTCTGATTCCGTGTGTTGGGTGTGGAACCACACATCTTATTGGATCAGTGTATTCAGCATCCATGTAAACAGGAATGTGTAATCAGAACGATTTCAATCAGGCTGCGGAATATTGTCCATGTAACTGCAGCGACTGTGAAATGGGCTATCAGGTCCCCCTGATAGCAAATGTTGAATCTTCATCCGGGACATTATTCAACTTTCAAGCTCATCTTGGTATCAATGTGGCCATGGTGACTGATCACACTGGATGGTCACAATGGTCATCTTGAATAACGCTTGATAGGTTAAAAACTGACCTCTTGCCTTGCAACGCTGCCAGAATTCAGGCCTCGGTATCAAAGCTGTTCTCACTACAATCAAAACTGTTTGATTTTTCTAGCCTGCCTCTTTTTAACTGAAAACGATCTGAAAAGCCAAGCTTGTTGGATTGTTTTCATCAAACAGGTAGCTAATGAAATCCTGCACTAAAAGGTCATGCTATCCACTACGTGATACACGCGTGTGCTTCCTTACAGGGTACCATTGCTCTGTGTGTAAAACGGCTGTTTGGCTCTGCTACTTTATTTTAGAGCCACACCACGTCCTTCCTGCTCTCTGTGGGTTAATGATGATACGCTGCTCACAGACCTCTGCTGGTGCGGTGACCCACATCTTTTTTTCAGATGTAAAAGTAAGCAGGGATTTTTTTACCCACTTTCTGCTGAGCATAGTGAAATGCAATGCTTAGATTCAGACATCCCACCCTGCAACAAGTCATTTGAGGGAGGCAGCACCCCCATCCCCTGTCAAGTGGCAAACCTTTTTGTAGTGTGGCACCAGTCCTTCAAGGTTAGTAGAGACATAATCCAGGACTTCCAAGTGGAGCTGTTCTCTGGGGTTTGCCTTGATCACATTTGGAAATCTGTCTGCCGAGGTCAAAATCTGCTCTGGAGGCATCTCATTGTGGCTCTGTAGTGACCCCCGGCAGATCATTTTGAGATTTGGTGTCTCATGGGGAACCTCTCCAAGATGGTTTTGAAAGCTCCTGACACAGAATGCTCTGGCATCTTAGAGGAACTGCTTTGTCTTGTAAGCAGGGATCTCTTTTATTTCCTTGCTTATTAACTGCCTCCTTGCCAGGTACCCAATGGGAAAACTCTTTATCTGGGTGGTGATTTCAGGGCTGCTCACATCGATCTCCTGAATGTTCTGTTGTTTCAGTACCCTTGACTCAACATGGTGGCTCAGTGGTAGAGCACGCACCTTGATGTAGGATACAACAGGCTCATATCCTTCTGTGGGCTCCCTAAATGTGGAGCATTCATTGCAAAGCACTTTGAGTGGTCACCAGGCTAGAGAAGCATTCTATGAGAACAAGTCCATTTAGCCTGTACTATTTAGATCTGCTTGTAGAGCCATGTGTGGGCTCTTCTACTCTGATCTTACTTGAAAGGATTGGTTTCTTGTTTGAAAAGTCAAATTGTCCAAATATGGTGTGACATTATAGAGAAAGCATGTGTACATTTTCATCTGGGGGTCTTTCAGCCTCTTCTGAATATGGGATGACCTCTGATTCTCCCTCCTTGACTCTGAATATCAAATAAAGGCTGGCCAGTGGTGCGGCTGATGGTCCAAACCTTTTCCTACAGAAGGCCATGGTGGAGGACAATGCTCTTCTACTCTGCTGGGCCACATTGCAGAATTCTTCAAACTTTTTCAGAGCTTCTCTTCATTCTGAACTTTGTCCGAAGTAGTAGGTAGTAGATGTTAATAAGCAGTTGTTCAGGGGACATTGAGAATCCCTTAGCAGCAGCTTTGGCACAAATGTTGACCAGGTGACGTCCAAGTCTGTAACTGAGGGGGCAGGGCTTTCACTCTCTGGAATACAGGCTTATTTTGTCTAATCATCACATCGCAGTTGTCACTGCTAAATCCTACACACTGAGACAAGTCAAGGCCCTTGTCGTGCGTGGATGATACCATGCAGTCGAATGTGTTTTCAGCTTTGGCATCTTGGAACAATAGCATGTCTACAAATCCAGCTGTCACCCTATGCTGTGTGTTGTTGTAGTTCCTGGTGAAAAAGTCATGTTCCCCCTCACCATACTGTTCCCTTCATTGACCAAAACGCTTGTACGGCTTTGGTCTGTCTGGATGAACTTGTGCAGACCCTCTGAACATTCAGGTTCCAGGGCCTGGGTCACCATAGCTGCTGTCCTGGTTGATGAGCAGCCATGGCTTTTTGGTATTTCTGAATCAGGAGGCATTTTCCTGGATAGTTGTCCTGTGTGCTGAAGGACGTGGAATGGCAGGTTGTGCTCAGCAATGACGGATGAGAAGTACACCTCCGCTCTAGTGACCCTCTCTGTCAAACTTTGGTGTTCTGTGAAGTACTTTGAGACACTGCATATCATTTCAAAGTCTCAGGGACCCACTCTCAATATGTAGGAGAGGCCTGGTACTTGCGGGCGAGGTGAGATGTCTCCATATATCATGTCATATGTTATGTCGTAATAACACGAGAGTAGTGTCCTTGTGTGGATACGGAGTGTGGAGGCTTATCCCCACTGTTAATCTGAGTGCCCCTGAGAAGCATCGCCCTGGTCCATCATCTGTGTGTGTGTGTGTGTGTGTGTGCTTGTATAAAATGGCAAAGCCAGAAAGCTGTGAAGGTCAGTGGGTAAGTGTGCACTGCCCTGTGTTCTCCTTTCCCTCTATGAGTTGAACTGCCTTGTGGTGTCTCATGAGTAGATCCAAGACCAAGTCATCTCTCTCCTGTCCTGGATTATTAGGATTATTTGAGGATTTGATGGTGTCTTGATGAGCAAAGTTATTACATTTTCATATTTTTCATAAAGCCTAATTATGCAAAGATTTAGGCCACTGGTTTTGTGTATCCCTTGAACAGCACCTCTGATAAATAATCCCATCGTCCAATCCACTATACAGGATTTACAAACAGCAGAAACCGGCCTCGTGTATTTACAAAAGGCTTTTCCTGCTTATCCAGTTTTATACTGGCATTAAGACTTCATGGGTCTCTACATAGTGCCTTCCAACACCTCGACACAAGCCCAGAGGGGAAACGGACAGGACGCCTTCATTAGAGCAGTTTCACAGGATTAGCATCTTCCCTCGCTTGTTCAATTTGAAATCGTCAGAGACCCTGAGGAAGCTAGAAACTAGTGGAGACTAGAACGAGTAACATTTACCAACATGGTACCTGAAGTTTATGTGCAGTGTTCTGTGCCTAAATGAAGACAGTTTGGGCTGAGCCATTAATGCCCCCGTGGCTCTAGATTACCTCTCTGTGGAGTTGGGGTGTCATTGCAACACTAATGGCAGCCATCTACTAGTGTGCAGGACATGAGGTGTATGATCCTCTACCAACAAACATTCATAAAACTAGCATCATCAACTAGTATGTGTCCAGACATACCGCACTAAGCAGCCGCTGAAAGGCTTTAGTGTGTAGCTGTACTTCCCTCCAGTCAACTGGCCCCGTGTCCTCCTCGACCAATGCCCAAACAGCTCCATCATCACCCTGTACAAGCTTAACGGTGGGGAGCCTTCCATGTTGTACAACAGAAACTTAGGATACTGTCAAACCTCTCTTCGTTTCCTGGTGGGAGGTTCCAAACCTGCCTGAC
>OMLC01067664.1:0-11948 GCA_900302585.1 Regalecus glesne | reverse complement strand
CAACACATCACCCAAATATTTGAACTCATCCACTCCTTCTAATACAACCCCGTTTTCCTCAAAGTTTTCCGTTCTCATCCTTCCTCCCCTCACACATGTCTTACACACAAAATCCCTAACTCTGCTCAAACTCCCTCTAACTCCTGAACACCTGTTATGCACCCATCTAGCACACCTAGTGCACTTTATGGAATCCACTCCTACATTCTTCCCGCATACCCCACATGGCCACTTCCCATAGTCCTTCACTTCCACTTCTCTTGACACACGCATTCCCTTGGTCTTCCCAACATTAATTTTCAACCCTTTGGCCTCCAATGCTTGCTTCCATTCTTCATACGCCCCCATTGCCTCTTCCATCGACTCACCAATCAACACCACATCGTCTGCGTACATCAAACTCCTACATATTCCCCTTACTCCGTCCGTCAACACATCCATCACACAAATAAACAATAGTGGCGACAACACTGACCCTTGGTGAACCCCCACCTCCACCTCGAACTGTCTAGACCTGATCCCATCATCCACCACTACTGCACTTGCTCCTTCGTACATCTGCATAACAGCCCTTACCATGCACTCTGCCACACCTTTTTTTCTTAATGCATAGTAAGGGAGTGATCTTATATTAAAGCTATAACTTTAAGCTAATATTTCTCTCCATAGTGGGTCCTGGTGTCATGCCAGTAGTTCCGGGGGGCATCCAGCCACAGCCTGTGCGGCAGTCTCCGAGCATTGAACCTAATCTGGAGGATAGTCCTAGTAAGGTGCCTAAGAGCTGGAGCTTCGGAGAGCGGTCCAGAACCAGACAAGCCTTCAGGATCAAAGGAGCTGCTTCCCGCCAAAACTCTGAGGGTAGGAGGTCGGAGGGCTCTGACAGGTCATATGTCTTGATGCATGCTCAATAATCCAGGTAGGGAAATCACAAAAAGAGGTGAATCTGTTCAGCTGGATCAGAAGTTTATGTAGAATGGTGAATGTGAATGGTGCCCATTGTCACTGAATGTACAGTTGATCACCCAACTCTCATATGAAACCAGCCTATTGTTGTGTGGTATCAAGGTACTGTTTATAAGGAGGGGGATGTTTGCCTTCAGCTCAGACTGAAGAAGTCACCTTGAGTGACGAAACGTATCTCAATAAACTTCTGATCCATTTGAACAGATTCACCTCTTTTGTGATTTCCATATCTGGATTATTGAGCATGCATCAAGAAACTAAGGGATTATTTTCTCCTACATGCAATGTTTAATATTCATGTAACTATATTTTTCACTGCTGCCATTTCCTCAGAAGCATGTGAGGTAGGAGGGCCTGTTCATCACTGTTTGCAGTTGTAAGTATACTTACATTATGCTTTAGCTATATAATGCTATAGATTTGATAAGGTTTGTTGAAAATTACTCTCGTGGACATCTCATCTTTAACAGATTACTTTTTATATAGCACGACGGTATCTAAAATGGAATGATTACATTATGTGGATTTGAGATTCCATCACAGTTCTACTATACTTCAATTGTCATCGGATGGCAAATGAAGAGTAGGTCATCAGTTTAATCTGATAGACTAACTAGCTAAACAATGGATAGGGACCAGCAAACACTCACAGTACTTGATTTATAACACAATGAAAAGATTATATCTACGGGACTTTGTTTGCCTTAGTTGCTTGCCAACAAGGGATTATGAGTGCTTACTTTGACTGCTTGGTGAGAAGAGTGACATTCACATTTCCTAGGACAAGATGGAGGTACAACCTGGAGTTCAAGAGGAATGAATGAATAAAAATGTCTGAATTATTTTTGGTTTTAATTCTCATTTTGAAAAATATGAGACTGGCAATGCTTATTGCTATGCTCTTTCAGGAAGCGAATAAACTCTTCACCCATTTTTCTTGGGAAGAAAAGCCTCCATGTCATAGAAAACATATGTTCGTGTTTTCACTTTCTCTTGTATTTCATTCATAGTTTTAACTTCTTCTTCTGTTAGTCCTTTGCTGCACCTGATCGATGGTACAAATGGAAGACACAGTTGATAAGTGCTCAAAAAATGCAATGATGACATGATGATCTATCCACACAATAGGATCTGTCACTGCCTGTCTGCACCAGTGTGTGTGTGTGTGTGTGTGTGTGAGCAATAGAGAGGGGGAGGCAGAGAGAGTGAGAGAGAGAGAGAGAGAGACAGAGAGATATAGAGAGAGACAGAGAGATATAGTGAGACGGAGAGAGAGAGAATGAGAGAGAGAGAATGAGAGAGAGGGACAGAGAGTGAGAGGGACAGAGAGTGAGAGAGAGAGAGAGAATAAATGTGCATCAACTGAAACGATCACAATACCACCTAATCAACTGAGACATCTCCTTCAGCCTTTTGCGCTGACGAGAAATTGACGAAGAGCAACTTTTCTGCAGCTTGGAAATTTCATCTAGTTTCTGTAAGTACTTCCTGTGTGTCTCCTGCATAACAAAATTAAAATATGGAGATCAGTTCAGAGCCATATGAAGCAGTTAAATCATATTTTCACTATAGCTAGACTAAGGCTGAATATACAGCACAGAATTATACAATTTCATAATTCAGTACAAAAAAAACAGAACACAAAAATGGTGAATCAGTTCATTTGGACACAATGTTTTTAATGAAAGACACATTTCATCACTCGTGCAGGTGACATCTTCAGTCGAACCTGACTGCAGGCATCCCCACCCTTATAAACAATACCCCCTTAACACTAACTCCAAAAATGAAAAAAAAAAAGATCCTCTCCTGAAACTTTGTCTTCAGTCCACATGCTTCGCATACAGCGGACAATACTACAGGCTGGAGCATGGGTGTGCAATGGGCTCTCCACTTTCGCCAAGAGTTGCCAAATTGCACATGGAGGAAGCGGAAAAGAAAACACATCAAGTTCACCAGAGAGGATGTGAAAAGTAACAAGTTTATATTCTTAGACTGTGAATTAAAATTAGTGATGGGGACAATTGATTGTTAATGTTTACTAGAAGCCCACATATATGGATCAATAACTAAAGTTTGACTCTCATCATCCTCTGGAGCACAAACTAGGAGCAACCAGGACCCTGTACCAGAGATGATAATGTCCCCCACTAACACAGTATTCAGGCAAGGAGAGAAATCCCTCATCTAACAGGCCCTGGTTAAGTACGGTAACTGTAACTGAGAACTTGCCAAATCCAGGAAGAGGCCCAAACAGTGCCCAGCCAATCAGAGAGAGGACAACAGCTGCCTAAGAGCAAACCAGTGGTGATTATGTATGTGGTAGGAGTTCCAGTTGAAATGCATATTTATGAAACACCACCTCTCGGTTGCTTTCGAATCCTAAAACATGCTGTGCTAGAAATTATACATCGGGGGAAACCAAAGAGATGCTGGCCAGGAAGATGGCACAACACAAGAAGAGCCAACATGTCAGGCCAGGACTCTGTGGTCTACGGCCATCAACACAGAGGTCAGGGAGGGGGAGAAATCCCACATTAAATAGGCCCGGTTCAGTGTGGTTATCCTAAATGGGAATTTGTCAAAGGCCGGGAAGCTTTTGGGAACCAGTGGTGATTCTGGATGGGACAGTTGCGAGGGGGGGGGTGCAGCTACATTGTTAATAATTGGTAAATAGACTCATTTTCATATAGTGCTTTATAACTCACTCATGGTTTACAATTAGGGCCTCATGTTTACCTGAGTATGGGGTACCAAGCCTGGAACCCCACCCCCACCCCCGTGGTATGATCAAACCCAGAACACCCAATCTGGATCTAGGTATCTCCCAGTGTGGAGATACCTAGTCCGTAAGAACTGAAGATTTCACCTGCATGAGTGATGGAGCATAAATGTGTTCGGATAGACTGAGTCACCCCCCCCATACTTTCTATACATGGATTATTGAGTATGCCTTTTTTAAATAGACAGATTGACACATGCACATAAGCGACGCAGCATTAATTATTGTGTATAATTTTATTTCACCTTTGGTGTGCAGATGTGTATATGCGTCTAACAGGGATCATGTGGTTATGATCGAGTTCCGCACAGCCATCACTACATCTGTGACGACGTGGTGCTGCACGGCAAAACGATGCAACCTCACCTGAACTTGCTGATGTTCTTCTTGCAGACATTTCCATTCCGCTGTGACTCGTTTTAAATCCTGAGGCATATCTCGAGCTCTTCACCTACGGTATAATGAAATCTCCAGGTTTAAAACCACACACTGGGATATGTCTGCTATGCTCAGGTAGGCTTAAAAATGCTCATACGGCTTTTACAAATGGAAAGCTCGGACAAAAGTAGCACACGGTTAATCTATGCTACCTGAGGTATCACTGTTCAGGGTGTGTTCCACATCTCCAGGAGAGGTTTATAGCTATAAGTGGACTTTGATTTGTATGAATGTGCTTGGTTTTGGTTTGGACATTGTTCCCTTTCAGTGCTTTAATCCTCACTCAGACCACCTATCTTTCAACTGAGTCAACGTTGTTAAAGTGAAACATTTCATCACTCAAGGTGATGAAAGGTTTCTCAATAACCTTCTTATCTAGTTGAACCAATTCATCTTTTTTGGTGATCATTATCATCATCGTCAAATATGGCGAGCCCTTTGGAAGTTCAGTGTAGTTGGTCCAAAATATCAAACGATATCAAAGTCATCATAAGAGTTCCTAATTGTTATGAATGGGTAAAATAGGGATACAATCTCAAGATGAAAAAAAAAATTCTTGTTCTGTAATTTCACGAATGCACCAAAGTACTTTTTTTAAATATAGGACAACTGTATATAAAACTTTATAAGGTGTGATATCAAATAGATTTTGTGGCTCCCTCCAGAGGAATTTTATTTGGTGGAAAATAAGATGAAATGCCCATTTGGATAGTAAAGGTTGCCAGCCCCTGGCACGGCCCATAATACAAATATGGCCTTTATGCAAACACAACATCCTGTCCTCAGACCCTCGTATTGAAGGAGGAAAAACTCCCTTGAAAATTCGATAGGAAGGGAAAACATAGGAAAAAACCTCAAGGAGAGCAACAGAGGAGGGATCTCTCTTGCAAGATGGACAGGCATGTGGAGGATGTTGGATATACAGAGAAAAACACAATTTACACAATACGACATCTAGAGAGGATGATAAAATTTAAATGGAATTAAGATATATACAATAATAATAATAATAATAATAATAATAATAATAATGGTAATAAAAACAATAACATAAGATATTCCTGTATTGGTCCCACGAGAGGCAGCAAAGAAGGCAAGATAAAAAAAGGAAAAAAGTTTCCACTCTTTTCACAATTCTTGTCATTGCTATTTGCACCTTCTCTCTTTTCATGTGATACGCCACACAGCTAATAGGCGTTTTCCTGGTTCCCGTCAAATTCTCTACGTACAAGCGTGAACCGTGTGGCAGCCATGTTTGGACACACACACATAAACGATGGAGTTGTGTTCCAGTCTTTTGAGTTTAGTTCAGTGGACCTGCCACAGTGCACCAGGAAGCACACCCAGCACAAGTCTCACAGGCTCCTCCCAGGTCCCATACACCTCTGGTATTCTGTTGGCTGGATACATAGTTACGTTCTGAGTCTCCAAATCCAAATGGACAAACGCACCTATCTAAACTGCATTTTTAACAAGAGTTGAATTTATCAGACAACCATCACACATCAAAGATCAACTGAGGAATTGAATTCCTGTGCTTGGACATGTCTGTCCCATTACATTGATCATTCAAAAAATGAATAGCGCTGGACGTCTATTCTCAGTTTCAGCTTTGGCCTTTTTGCTTTTGCAGACTGTGTTTATAGCTAAAGAGGTGTAGCTAGAATGAAGACCACAGAGCTGTCTATGAGAGAAAAAGAAAAGTATTTAAAAAAAAACTTTTTTCGAAAACCATTTGGAATGTCCTGAAGAAGAAAGAAACCACTGCTGTACTAAGCTACAGATGTCGAACCAGTAGAGCGAGGAAAACGTCAAAGTTGATGACAGAATCATTGTGGGAGCTGTAAAGAAAAACTCTAAAACTACTCTCAGTGATATCAGCAAAACCCTCCAGAAGGCAGGAGGGAAGGGATCACAATTCATCATTCACAGACAACTTTGGGAGGAAAAATACAGAGGCGACATCAGAAGATACAAACCCCTCATTAGCAATAAGAATAGGAAGGCCAGACTTGAATTTGTCAATAAGTGCAGAGACGAGGCTCAAAGGTTCTGGGACAAAGTTTTGTCGACCGATGAGACGACGATGAGCCTTAAACAAAGTGATGGAAAGGCTAACGTGTGGAGAAAGAAAGGATCCGCTGATGATCCCAAACACACAAGCTGATCTGCGAAACGTGTTGGAGATCTTGTCTGAGCTCTGGCTTGCATGGCTTCCTCTGGGAGAGGTTCCTTAATCTTCATTGATGATGTAACACATGATGGCAGCCGCAACATGAACATGATGTTGATGATGCAAAAAAAATTCTGCCAATCTAAAGAGAGATATAACCACACTGATCAGATAAGATCAGATAAGATAATCCTTTATTAGTCCCACAGGGGTGGGGTGGGGGATCACGGTGTTACAGCAGCAGAGTGGAAAGCACAATCAGAGAGGCATAAAATCTAAGGCATAATATATAACAGCAATTAAAAAAAGGGGGAAATATGAACAGAACAGAATGAAATAGACCCAGAAGTTAATTAAATGGTGTATAATTAAGTTGTTCATATATTGAATTTGGCCATCCCCTGTTTTGTAAAATGTCTTGAGGAGTGCCCCCTGCACTCCAAAAAGACAGGCCTCAGTCTCTTCAGCAGATATAGTCTGCTACGACCCTTCTCATACAGTGCTCTCGAGTGATCAGTCCAGTCCAGTTCATTGTTGAGGTGAACACCCAGGTACTTCTGGGATCTCACCATCTCAATATCCATCCCCTGGATCTACAACCAGTGTCAGAGGAGAGTTTGTGCACCTGTGAAAATCCACCACCGTTTCCTTGGTTCTACCTGCAATGATCTGGAGGTAGTTCCACCGGCACCAGTCCACATAAGTCCTGAATAAGCTCTCTGTACTCCCTGATCAGGAGTGCTTTCACCATCTAACAACATAATGACCCATAAAATACTGTCAAAACCACCAAGGAGTTCATTAGCCGAAAGAAGTTGAAGATTTTAGACCGGCCAAGTCAATAGCCAGACTTAAACCCCACGGAGTATGCATTTTACCTGCTATAGAGGGGACTGACGGGAGAAACCCCCCAAATCAACATCAACTGAAAGCAGTCGTGGTGAAAGCCTGGAGAACCATCACAGAGAGGAACAAAAAATGTTGGTGATGTCGATGGGTCAAAAGGCTTGATGCCGTTATTATAAGCAAAATATTTGCATCTATAAATTAAGTGTTATTCACTTTAATCTATTTTAAGTCTATCTTGCCTAACAACTTGGTCTTCCATTACAAATAACGATAACTTCCAAATTGTATATCAGATCTAGTTGTAAATACCTTGAAATAAAAGCTGAAATGCTGATCTTGTCTCATATTCATCTTTTGATGTCAAACCCAAATGTTTTCAGCGTAGAGCAAAAATAAAGGAATTGGCCTCGCTGTTCCAATACTTCTGGAGGGGAATGTGTGTGTATGTGTATGTGTGACGTTACGTCACTATGAACCCAGCCTCTTGTTGTGTGGTATCGATGTAGTGTTTATAAGCGGGGAATGCTTGCAGTCAGCTCAGACTGAAGATGTCACTTGTTGGAGTGACGAAAGATTTCTGAATAAACTTCTGATCCAGTTGAACCGATTCACCTCTTTTAGGGACTATAACAGTTGATTTGTGATTCGCTTATACACAGAAGAAGATGAAATGTTTTGGCGCATGCGTAAATCGCTTGAAGTATTCACCCTTTGTAATTTGTCGCTGACAGCGGCACGACAGTGAAGTTAGCTTCATAATCATATTTTCTGATATGGCATTTAAAGGGAAAATGAAGAGAAATCGGTTTATCTTCCATATTTAGATAAACATTGCAACTGTTATACTTACATACATCAATTCTGGACTAGATCAACAGTAAGTGGCTATAGACATTGAAACCATGTTTCAGATTTGTAAGATTTAAATAATTTATGATAACTGAGAAGACATTGAGAAAACGCTGTAGTTCAGATATCTATTTTGTAGTACTGCAAGAATGACAAAATGAGCCCTGCCAGAAACATGATTTTCCCCTATATTTCCAATAAAAACTTTTTTTAAAGAAATGTTTTTCATATAAGTGATCACATTCAAAAACTGAAATTATAGAATATTGAAGCCACAATCCAAATACCCCAAGCTGTAATAAATATTTCCCTTAAGATGCAGCCATACCACCTCTGCAATATGTTTGACTACTGATTACATATGAACTTTGTTTATTTTTACACTTGATTGATTTTTATTCTTATCTGTAATTATCTTATATATTATGGTTATACCAATTGCTTTAGAATTTCATATAAGTGTATTGTTACAACCAGAGTGACAATAAAGATCTTGAATTTTGAAATCGCAGATGAGGGCACACTTGAATTAACAGGACAGTATAAATATGAATAACAAACATCTTGCTATTTTGGAAAAAAAACATTAGATTATTTCATTGTATGTCTATACAGTGAAAAAATAATTAAAATATTTTCCTACATAGTCCAAATAACTACGTTTTTATTTTTCAATATTTCATCTGACAGCAACAGGAAACTTAACATAAAATGAGCATTTTTAAGAGTCATTTTTTTGTCATTTGAATTTCCGGATGACATGCTACATGAACATCCAACTGTAAGGTTTACTTGGTCTTAAAGCCTTGAATTTGCCACCTGAAGAGACTGTCTGCTCACGAGGGGTTTCCAGAGTCAGCCTTGGCAAGGGTTGCTATGGTTATCAATCGACTGATTAACAGATGCACTACCTTTTCTACAGCAGGGAACCACACTCAGAGTCACGGAGTGTTCACAATTTTGTGTGGTCATTTTTATTCCCTTTGAGTCGTCCAACCTTGCTGCGAGCATTTTCATGTATGAACCGTTTTCTTGGACCAAACTACTACTTATCAGAAGAAGGTCTATGGATTTGCTTGAGCAACCTGGTTCATGATCCCTGGAAAGAGACATTCTAGTTGAATTTTTCACACGTTTTTTTTTAATACGTTGGGTTATTTGCGCATCAGACGACACAAGCCGAGTGCGATCCAGTTTGATTGTATTCGAGAGAAGAAAGACATCTCTATGGCTGATATCCCTGAAGCTTATCGACTCACATCGAAATGATTGTGATGGATGAACAGCACCACATATAAGAGCAAAACCGTACATTTCTATGTTGGTTTAAACTGTCCCCTTGAAGTAATCACAAGGTTATAAAATGCAGAAAAAGTAAGGAAAACAGAAAAGGGAGCAGGAGGCCTTGACAGATGGAGATCAGGGATGATGAACAGCTATGAACGAGGTCATAGCAACAGCCAAGGTGGAAGGGTAATGATGATGATGATGATGATGATGATGGTGGTGGTGGTGGGAAAGGGGGTTAACACACATACGAAGAATGAAGAGAAAGAAACACAAAGAGGCACCTGAGAAAAGGATGAACTCGAGAGTCTGCTTAATGACAAATGACTGAGAAGGTCCATAAGATTCAGGGCCATGCAGAGGAAGCAGGATCAGGGTCGGGTGGGTAGCAAGCTGAGTCAGGCCATCAATCCTAAGAGATGGGGACATACACAAACAAAAGCAGAGGTTAATATACACATAAAACAACATGAAACTAAACAGAAGTTATAAATGAAAGAGAAATAAAGCAGTAAAAGGTTTCACACACACACACATGTTTTAAGAGTCCGTAGGCCCGTACTGTTAATCTAGTCCAGGTTTGATCATGCTTGAGTATACCAATTTTAAGTAGACCTGGTTTTATTTTACCTTATCTCTAGCTTCACAAAACAACAACAGATTTAAAAAAAAATCTGAGACATGGTTTCATAGAGTCTTTGGGCTCTTAAGTGTAATCCAGTTCCAGGTTTGAGGAGTCTTTTTTTCTGATCAGCCGAGAAACGTTTCCCCTTAAACTTCCCCTTAAATCGAATCGGAAGCTAACTTCAGCTTCATGTCAAGTTACTTTATCTGCGAATCGTCTGCGGCCAGATCTTGTTTGTTTATCTGGTTCAGTGAGAAGGCATTCTGGATTATCTGGATAATCGCAACGCTTGAACGAGGTAAATCAAACCTAAATCTTTATTCAGAAATCATAGCATTGCATCCTCTTGGTTCGATGTGTTAGCATGGTTGTGTGGGTAACGGGCACCATTAGTGCTTGCTATTAACGTTAGCCGGACGAGTGCTCCTGTTCACCGGTTAAGACACTTCGTGTAGCGTCTCCAATAAAACTACGAAGATTTTCCTAGTATCTTTGATTGGTTCCATTCACACACAAAAACCTAAAAAAAATCTACTAATGAAACTGAATATCATTACATGTCATTATTTCGAGTGGCTAATCGTGGCTATCTTTTGGGGGGAAAACACCTGATGTCTACTCGGTGGAATAAATGTCACTGGATGGTAAAACCTTAAATATACTCCACCATCGAAGAAATCGTCAAATGTGAGAGACTGTACCGTCAAATATGAGTCTTCATTCTTAAGGTGTTTCACAAACACACGGATTCCTTGAGACACTTGATCTGATATCTTTTTTTGTGTGTGTCTAGGGTGGATTTTCCTTTAATGACCAGAGATGTGTGCCGCGGTGTACGTGTTGTCCACAGTTACGGGCTATGTGCTCACATCGACCCTCTTATTGAAATGCCCAGCACTTTTGCACCGGAGGAAACGTGAGGGATTCCTCAGCAGGCACATTTCTCATCGTGGAGGTGAGTGTGGCATTTGAAAAAGGAACAATTATCAGTCAAACACGTTATTCCCGTTGCTGACAGCATGGAGTCCATAAAGCCTGTTTTAAGCATTCTGGGCTGTTGAAGGAACTTTACCTGCAATCGTATAACAACTACAGTCCTGCTCATCCTCTTCATCTGGCTGACTGCTTGCTATCTGTCTCCTCTACTGAAGAGACGAGCCCTAGGTCCAATACTTTTCTCTAACCTGGCTCCAAAATAGTGTAATGAACTGCTGGTCTCTGTCAGAGCTGCTGTCTTCCTTCCTTCCAAAAAAAAAAAAAGGCTGAAAAACTTGACTCGTCAAAGTCTACTTTAACCCTTTAAGTGATCTCTTGGAACACTTTCCTGTGAATTTGGATTGATATCAGCTGTTTCTATTTACTTAGCAGTTGTTATTTAACATGTGTACTTTTAACACCAACGCTATTGAGCCTTTTTCCTACTTGTACCTACAGTTTAATTTTTAGCTTTTTTCCCCTGACATGTGGCAGTGCCCATGTACTTTGATGACCCTGTTCTCTGCCCTTTGATCCTCTGATCTAAATGTGCTTAACTTCCCCTGCTGTCTTGGCCATGATGATTATTTAGTGCATGAATGAATCTGCTAAGTGCAACTTCTCCAGTAAGATATGATAAGATCATTCTTTGTTAGTCCCACAGGGGGAAATGATGGTGTTACTGCAGCAAAGTGGAGAGCACAATCAGAGGGGCATAAAAACTAGGGAATAATATATAACGGCAAACAAGGGAGAAACATGAACAGTATGTATAGTATGAAGAGAAAGAATTAGACTCAGACTAAATGGTATGCAAGTGTTACGATGCATGCTCAATAATCCAGGGAAGGGAATCACAAGAAGGTGCATCGGTCTAACTGGATTCAGAAAGGTTTCATAACTCAAACAGGTGACTGGTAAATGGTATGCAATCCATTTGTTCATCTTGTGAATTTGTTCTATTGAGGGAGTAGCGCTGATTATAGAGTAAGTTGTGTGTGTGTGTG
>OMLC01067663.1:0-11855 GCA_900302585.1 Regalecus glesne | reverse complement strand
GCAGGGTGTTGAGAGGAGTGATTGGTGTGCTCCACTGAATGTTGGGGGTGAGATACACAAGAAAGGTACTCAGGAGATTCCATGCTGCTATTGCTGCTTACCCAACTCCAAGCTCACAACAGTGCCAAAGGGAAGCCAAAGTAGGATTTTTCTAGGAAGTCTATCCCAACCTTTCTGGTCCTTTCAAGTCCCCCACCCTTCTTTTCTCTACCATACTCATCCCCACTGTCTCTGTGTGACTGCCCCTTCCCACATACACACTCCTATTCCCTTTCTTTTATTCTCTCTATCTTACTCTCGCTCTCCTCAACTGTAATGGTTGTGCCAACTTGGTATTTTCTTGCCAGTGTTTGAACATCTTATCTGTGTGTCTCACTTTCTCTCTCAGCCTCCACTTGTAAGTGTATCATAAGTCAACAGCTCCAATGGTAAACCAGTTTTAAATGCGTACAGTTACATTGAGTATATCATGATGCACACTTATACATAATATTTGTTTGACATAGTTTTTGTTTCTCCTTCTCTAAATACACACGTATATTTCCTCCTTGTCTTTTTGTGTCTTGCTTTTTTTCCACAGGCATGGATTTTCAATTTTGATGGATACCTTAACCTCACCAGAGGTTAAGGTCTCGCTAAGTCTCGCTAGTTTCAGCACTGGGTGGCTTCCCATTTTCAATTTCACATTTACTCGGCCAGAAAAGTAAACCCAGATATGTGCGAATGCATATCAGGCAGAAATGATGGAACATTTCAGTCCCTTAAGTGTTGCTGTGTGCAAACGCAAGCTTGTACCCATCTCAAAGGCAGTTAGCTTCGATCACAGGGAACCTCTCATAAGCTCATGTTTGGAAATCTTTCCACTTGTTACCTGTTACTTATTCTTTTTTTTCTCCAAATTTTACAGCTACTTCAACACACAACCTGAGTGGCTCCGTCATCAGCACACTTGACAGTGATGGTGAGATTTGCGACCCTCTACCAAACCCCAATGCCATGCAGGATGTTCTCAAAGTAGAAGTGATCCATCTACACTAGACAAGCGGTGAGCCTGGTAATAAAGTTCCTCACACCACATAATTATTCAGACAACCGACTGTTAAAACTCATCAGCTTCCTTTGGTATCCTGCCAGCATGTGAATCGCTGTGGTATAGACTGTAATTATAGTCAAGGCATACAGCGTAAATCGTGATTGGATGGAGAGACAGTGAAAAACATCTATCTCACCTTGGAGCTAATACCAAATAATTAAGACCTGGCATGATACAAGCCATAGTAACCAGAGTTACAGGGTTTTGATACTTAATTATATGACATTGACATGCAAAGCACTCCCCAAATTGGCTCCAGTAAGAAATAAGCTGTTCTGTGTGTGACCAGTAAATATTCTAAGTGGGTCTATTTTGGTATGGTAAATATTCAGACTCAGCGCCCTGCTCCCCTGGCGCTGCTTTGAGATCCATCCAGCAGAGATCTGGAGGAAAGGTGGGGGGAAGGGTGGATTTTGACTATGAGAGCAGTTTCTCTGCAGGACACCCTAGGCTTTCACGGGAAATGATTTATTCAGGAACTGAGCGCAGCGGCTGGGGCACGGGTCCTCCCCGCCATCATTTAGGTGCGCGCGCCCGCTTCATTTATCCTCCCCCTTTTATTGATTAATTCATGGCCCTGATTAAATTTTCACAAGTTGCCAATTGTCCTTCACAACTTCTAACTCTCCCGACGATCCAGAGCCAGTGGGAATGAGTGCCCTCCTGGTAATGGGAGAAAGGAGATAGAAATTTCTTTAATTCCTTGGAACATTTAGTCTCTCAGTGCAGAAGGAACTGCTGTATGAGCCCCCCCACCTCTGAATATTTCACAAATTGCAGCACAATTCTATATTTCTTTTTGATCCCAAAGTGAGGGGTTACTTAAATATTGATGATATGGTAATTTGTCAATGTTTCTGGGCTGGTGGGTTAACAGCCCACATATTGGGCAAGACAGTTTATCAATTAAGCTGGCAATCATTTCTCATTTAGGGAGTGTGGTGATTTTGCATTAGCCAAAGGTGTTGTTTCACAGCAAGCTGAATGTTAAACAAAGTACCGCATGCCTAAATGGGGATGCTCCACTTTATAGCACTGGGATTTATCTCATTATTATTCATAAGGCCTTGACGAAGTCCTGGTAGAGGAAAAATAATTCAAGGGTAGATGCACTCTGCAAGATTTCTTTGACTAATTAACTTGCTGTCCCAGCTAAAGGAAAACTCGGATTAGGGCCCTATGTGGAAGCCCCAGAGAAAAAACCATGATTGAGACATCCAACCAAATTTTACACTGTCCATACATCTTAAAGCTGTCATTGAACAAGACAGGAAACATGGGAAACAGATATACAATATTTGAACATCCATCCCTCCATCCATCTTTCGGTAACTGCTTACCCAAAGTCAGTTTTTAGAGTCATGTTAGGCAATTGGTGTGGAAACACCATTGACAGGTTACCATTCCATCAGGGAATTGCCCTGATGGAATGTTACCATTCCAGGGCTTGAGCAGTTAAGGGTTAAGTGACTAGCTCAAGGACATTTCGACATGCTTTCTGAAAGAACTAGGGATCGCACCACTAATCTTCCGATTACTAGATGACCACTCTTTCAACTAAGCTATACTGCCTCTTGACTGGAAATGGAAGAGAGGGAAAAGCCAGCATTGTAAACTGATCTAGTTTACTCAAGAAACAGTTCAATTGCATCAATCTTGCATGCTGTGCCAGTGTAGTATCTTTTGACCAATGGTTGCTTTTCCTCTGCTTTCATGTTCCATTCTTTTTTTAAGGCACCCACACATGAAGCAAAAACCCCAACAGCCCCCCCCCAAAAAAAACCCCTTAATCTTTGAGGTATCGCTTTCATTTCTTTGCAGTAATGGAATTGAAAACCTCATATTAATCCCACTCTTCTGTACTCAGTTGCCTGTAATGTAGCCACACGTGCACACACGCGCACACGCACACACACACGCACACACGCACACACACACACACACACAAATGGAAGTAACAGAGAGAAGCTTTCATGATTCCCATGAGGGAGATATTTGTATCTACAAAGATGTAGCTCAAACTAATTTGCCATAACGGCAAGATACAAATTATTCACTGTATTGTCTGCATCCGAATTGTTTGAGAGAATGGAGCAGAGAATAGTTGGTTTGTGGATCATATCTGTACCATGTGTGTGAGTGTGTATGTGTGTGTGGTACGCCATGATGTGTTTTGGCCTCCAGCTCAGCAGTGACTGTCAGCACTGCAGCTCTGTGAAGAGAGATTAAAAAGTTGTAATCAAGTCGGGCTTTAATTTTGGTGTGAAAATTCTGCAGCAGTGGAACAGTGTGTACTATAGACCTCTAAATATGTAATTATAGCATGGAACCCTCAGCTGAATCATTATTGTGACATTACTGGGTTTGTGATGTTTCAGGGTCGTTAAATTTTTTTTTTTAAGCAGTGGGTGTTTTGATGCCAGATCAATAAAACAGCATCACTTGGACAGATGTTAAGAACTGTTCTGTAGATGGGCAAGAGACTTGACATTTATGTTTATTCTGGCTCTGGCATGTATGTCCACAAGCGCGAGCACTGATTGGATTTGTAAGTAGCCTTGTGTGTCTAACAGAAGCATTGCTTTGGGCTTTAAATGGTCAGAGTGAGTTTTATACTTGTATGTCTGCCCTGTGTGAGAAGAGATAGCTTTTGGAAAAACGATATCTAGTTTTAGCTTGGGGAGACATGTTAAGAAAAAGGATGTTGTGTTTGGGTTCACTGGTAGTTAACAGAGTTGCATGAGAGTGAGGGGTCTGTAAGACGTGTCACGATTAGTCTCCATGTTGTGGGGGTGGACAAGGATTTAGATGGAGCTTGGGGGATTAAGGCCAGATGCCCTTCCCAATGCCCCGCTGTGGTTTTGAACCCGCTGCCTCTGGCTTGTCAGTTTCCAAAGTGCATGCTCTACCAGTGAGTTATCCCAGCCCTCATAAAAATAACAAGCAAATTATTCCTCTAAATCCAAAAGACAAATGAGAATTGATGTATAATATAATATTTATTACTTCAGACCAATCACGATAACAGGCCTAGGCAAAAGTCCATGAATACTGGGATGGCATCCAGTGCTCTACCTGTGCCCCCATCCATAGGGGGCACAGGTTGTGTCAGGAAGGGCATCTGACATAAGATTTTGCTTAATCAGTATGCAGATTGACAAGACCATACTGGATCGGTTGAGGCCCAGGTTAACGACGGCCACAATTGATGCTGTGCCCTCACAGGGTACTGATCGAAACTATAAAATCTGCTGTGGCAACCCCCAAGAAACAGGGAACAAGCTGAAAGAAGATTGTTCAAGGCTAATGAACATGTTTGTTTGGTGGATTTTTCTTTGGTGGGGGGATTTGAACATTAATTGGATCTGATAATGCAACAGAAGGCGATTTGAATTTAAATTAAAAATCTTATACCTCTTTTCACATCAAATGATGCAATACTACAAGGTCATTACTTTTATGTGATGTATTACATTGCAGTGGATGGATAAGATCAGTTTCCAGAAGGCTTGGATCAGGTGTTGCATGGTACGTAGGGGAACCAACAATGGACACATTCGCCAAAAAGCACATAGAATTGGTTTACGATGATGCTTAATGAATAAAATTATGACATTAGCTAAGGTTTACAATGTTAACAAATGGCAGCATAATAAGGTTAATACACTCAGTGGTGTGGATAATGTATATGATCATAATCATGCATCATGATTTCAGTTTACGTCATGGCAAAAGACCATGTTGTCATGATTATTAAACCATTGGTGGTGACAATATAGCAGGTTTATCCATTATTATAAATAGGCTCTGGAAGATTTTTTTATGATGGAGATATTTGTCAAAATAAGAAATGACCATGAGCTTATCTGGGTGTTGCAGTTATATTGGGTTGTAAAAATTCTGAGAAGTAAGGGCCTGTGGTACGTGAATTATATTCAACAAATCATGGCAGACTATCCGACGCCTCTTGACAAAATGCTCAATAAGACATACTCGGGACACAACTGTATGATGGCTACTTAATAAATGTTGTGTCTGTTAGTGTCTTATAGTTCTTATCCCTAGAAGTGATTGCGGTATTCACTTGCTGTGCAGACTATAAGAGAGGGCCTCGACTGTGTGTCAGCAAGTGGCATGAATCACACACACTGTGATGAGAGTCAGCGGATTAAAAACACGGAGAAATGTGAATCATCCAGGGAAACAGCTGGATGCCGTTTTCTCTTCAGTTTCTTACTTTCTCCTTCTGTTTTCTCATTTCAGTTTTTTTCTTTCCCTGTTCCCTGAAGGGGAAAAATTGGACTGTTTCTCACTGCTGCTCTGGTATCACGCCATCGTCATGCCGACTCGGTTCTCTCTGTGTCATACAACCTGCTGGCATGAGCATCACTCACACTCCTATCTCACACTTTCCATTTCCACTTTGTTTCTTTCTCCAATTTGTTTCTTTACATTTCCTTTTGTCATCTCCTCCCCCACTTTGCAGCTTTCCTTATTCTCACTCTCTAAATCTCCCTCTCTCACTTTATCCTCTTTTTTTTAACACTTTTTTCTGTTTTCATTGGTATCACACATTGGTATCCCCGCAAGCCCAAATACACACAAAAAATATACAAATAAGAAAAGGAAAACGATAAAATAACAAAACAGACCAAAACAAAAGTCTGGATCATTATGGTTCTAAAATGATCAATAAAGTATAATCGCAGTCATTTAGTTATTGATATGTATATGTTCCATTTACACCATTTCTCTACACAATATTCCACTTATAATCTTATCCTATGTGTAAAATCCTCCATTTACGTACATCTCTTTCACAAGTTTCAACCACTCATCACAGTTAGGTGGTTCTGGGTTATACCATCCTTTCCTAATGGCCTCTTTGCTGGCTGTAATCAAGATTTTGAATAGGTATCTGTCTGGCTTGGACACTTATGTTGCAAAGATACAGTACTGTTGATGTCTTGGGTATTTGATAACTCAAGATTGAAATAATACCAAGGTCTACATAGTCCCGAAACTGAACAGTGTTAGGGCAGAGCCAGAACACATGGGCATGGTTCACATTTATCTCCCCAGATTTTCTCTAAAAAGGTTGGAAAGATAATGTGTTTTTGCTCCTGCATGGCTCAGTGGGTAGAGCGGTCGCCTGGTGATCGGAAGGTTGCAGGTTCGATCCCCGCACCTGCAGAGAAGTCTGTCGAGGTGTCCTTGAGCAAGACACTGTTCCCCCCCATCTGCTCTGCCCTGTGATAGATTGATGACCTATACAGAGCGTATTCTGCCTTTTGCCCAACGAGAATGAAGATAGGCTCCAGTTCCCCCGCGACCTGATTTTGGATAAGCGGTTAACGATGGATGGATGGCTGTTTGTCATACGCTAGCTATCTGAGTATTTAGATATTTGGCTCTAATTTATGTTATATATGATGTCATACCACACTTCTAATGTAAATTGGGTGATGATGCCCATCTGGTTAACAAATCAGCATCACCAATGAGACTTCCCTCCTCTGCAAAAACTGCTCTAAGTTCCTCCATTTGGCTTCATAGCTTTTATTGCACCAGAAGACTATATGTTTGATTTGTGTTGCAAGAAAATACTCCTTGAGGTTTGACAGTGCCATTCCTCCATCATGTTTCCCAGTTGGAGATTCTCAAATTTAATTCTTGTTCTTTAACCATTCAGAATAAATCTTGATATGGTTTTGTCCCATGGTCTAAATTACTTCTTGGTATCTCAATAGGTAGAGCTTGAAAGAGATAGAGCAGGCATAGACGTATATTCATCTTTATTGTCACGATTCGTGAACTTAAGTCCAGAGACAGGACATACTTCACCCTCTTTTTTTAACTAATAATTTGGTTTGCATGTTTTCTTTTTCTTTTTGTCAGGCATTGTCGGTTCGATCCCACTGCAGGTCGTCAGGAAAGGACATCTGATCTTAATCCCCTATGCTTGGTAATGCATGGTGTTGTGAAGTGCTTTGAGTGGTCGCTAGACTAGAAAAGTGTTATATAAAATGAGACCATTTATTTATTTACTTATTTTTTGTCTCTCTTTAGTTCTTTCTTTCTTTCATTCTTTCTTTCTTTCTTAGTCTCTCAGAGATTCAGGGTTGCACGGCGTTGCCCCCTCACGAATGCGTTATCCCACTGTAAATGAATGAGTCTGTCACGCTGCAAACAATCTGCATTCATCATGTCTTATCTGGCGGAGCCTCCGCAGCCACAGTTGTGATACCAGGGTGGAGTGAGTGTGTTTGGGCCTGTGGCACAATAGGTCAAGGTCTGTGGCTTGAGGAAAATACACACAAGGCTTGTTTGATGAGCCGGTTGTGCTGTTTCTGCTTTGGAGGGGGTCGGGTGCCCTCACCAGGCTACGGTAGTTGATTGTTTTCCTTCTATTATTTAAGTCTTGTCAGAATCTTGTTTAGCACACATGCACTTTCTGAGAGCTACCCTGCTTCATATTCATGCAGCTTAAAACTACAGTCTTCTATATAGTAGCCATTAGCCAGCTATACCACAAGGCCTCGCTCAGTGGCATGTGTATTATTGGAATGTTACTTTTTTCATATCTCTGGTAACCAGTTGCTGGTCAGGTGATTCAAGCCAGTGATTCTGGGGTGATATTGTTTAATCAATATGTTTCTCAAGGTTCTCCACACTCCATATTTGAAATCCTAAAAAAGCAAAGGTGATCTTTCTATTTGAGGTGATGTGTTGGAAACCAAAGTTCACAGCAATCTATTCAATTATGAAATAATGCTGAAGACAAATCCCCAGTGTGAAGTCCTTTTCAGCAACCAGTTTTAACCTGAGATAGACATGATTTCTCCAAACAAAAGTAACAGGAAAGCGTACTAATAGATCATATAATGGTCTTTATTTTTGACCATTGAGGATACTTGTAAATATAAGAAATATATTTTGATGATGTTTCAAGCTAGGTTTGATCCAATAATGTACTGGGAGGCGATCTGGCTAGTTCTATAATGCTCTGGTGGGGTGGGAGTTAGAAGATAGTTGAAGAAAAAGCTTTATAGATTTGTCATTGTACATACGTACAATAAAATTTGTTCTCTACATTGAATCCATCCTATTGTATTGGAGCAGTGAGCAATTGATGTGCCCAGTGAGCAGTTAGGGGTTCAGTGTCTTGCTCAAGCACTCTCGCTCATTCGTAGTTAATACCACAATGAAATGAATGATAGAGGCACATGACTGAGGGATTTAGGATAGTTTGTTGATTTTCTAATAACACTTTACACATAGCCATAATCTAAAGAACCAGGATGGACAATTCAACATGCAATTTCTGGTCGACAAGCATGCACAGACAGATCTAGCCAGCCTTGGACTGATAATATGCACAGGAGAGGTTTGTTCTGGTCAACGCTTGAAGGTGAGATTGAATGATAGCACCGGAATCAAGGTCAGGGCTACAGAGCTGAGAGACCAGCAAGGTCACTGGCTCCATCTGCTGCCTTGCAGACCTCTGGGCTAGCTATCACTCACCAAGTCTGGTGGATGGCTTCACCCAGAGTCACCCATTCTAGATGACACCCTCCAGCTAGCCACTCTGTCACGGTGGACAGGGCTTTAGAGACAGCAGGAGGGAAAGTGTTGTGGGGGTCATAGTCAAACACATGGCCTCTCTGTTCCATCTAAAGCGTTGTATAGGGAGGATAGTCAGAAGGTCAAGGGTTACATGGCCTTTGTCAACCTCTGACAGGATGAGAAATTATACTCTTAAGGGGTTAACAAAGATGTAAAATAAGACTGGAGAGTGAGTCCTCAGAGGAACACAAATGTGCACATTTGATAGATTGTGTCTATATTTCATTTGTGAATGTTCTGAAGATTGACGTTGGTATGCCATGTAAACGGAAAAAATAATTCCAGTTATGAGGGCAGAACACAAATGAATAATTAGAAATGAGGGGATGGAAGTATGTAGCTGATAAAAAGCACACACAGACACACACGGATGCACACACAAGCCTTCTTATGTGCACGCCAATAATAATACGTGTAAAAATTTAAATATTCAGCCTCTAGTTCCTCCTGCATGCTGCCTCATTAAAATCCTATCTCTGTGTTCCTTCTTCAAGTCATTCATCGCTAAAACAACAAGGCAGATGTGTGTTGGGAAGCAGAAGGAGAATCTCTCCACTACATTCAGCGAAATCAATTTTTCATCCACCACCCCGTCCCCACAACACTACACTACCAACCCCTTCTGCCTCCGACTAAATTATATATTATGTATCCTTGAAGTGCAAAGGAAGAGTTGATATGTGCACTGGTCCTGGCATGGTTGTTTCTTTTGGTGTGCGTGTGTTTTTTCACTTTTATTATTCACACCACTGAAGGGAAGTTTGTGCCCCGAGGGTTGGCCTGCAACAATGCTATTCCCAGAGACACTCTCTTCTTCCCAGCTTGCTAGAACTGAGGCAAGTTAATGAGTACTTTGAACAATGTCCTTTTGAACAAATTGGGTTAACTCATATTTTAATTAGATTTAGCTTTCGATGGAGCTGTTAGTATTGGGTTTTTATTGAACTGCATTTGCATATCTTTTTTGTGATCAACATTTTTATAGTTTTTCGGGGGGGGGGGTTACAGACATATCAAAATGTAAATTGATTTATGTAATAAAGTAAGGAAAAAAGTTGGTAAGGTTGGTAAGACAGTACATAAAGCAACTGACATAGTTCAGCAGGTACAGTAAAGCAATTGCATATATTAGGGGCAACTGTACCTGTCACTGGGAGTTTGAAAAAAAAATACATTGGCTTATTCGAAATTGTTAATTTCTGTGGCATCAATATCTTTATGGATGAATCTAATGCGACCATCCATTCATGTGAAAACTGCTTATTATTCTACCATTACGCAACTATTGTGACTGGACCTGTTGCCCATTGTCTTTACAGTGGCATTTTTGTTTGTGTGTATCACCCTTTGAGTTTATTCAAAAATATTTCTGAATAAACTTCTGATCCAGGTAAACCGATTCACTTTTTTTGGTGATTCCCTTACCTGGATTATTGAGCATGCATCAAGATATTTCAAAGAGTTAATATTGATTAATTGTCATATATGACATTCGATTAGATGCTTATTGTACTGATAATATTGTTAGTCATTTAACAGTTAAAAGATTAAGGCAACTTTAAAAGTTAATGTTTATTTAACCAAGCTCTAAGAATAGCTGCATACATTTACTGATTCATTTCATTTACTATATAGTCACTTGATTGACACTTTGCATTAAGTTAAAAGGCTAATTGTGGGTATTATTAGTTTAGTGTGATAATCTGTAAATGTTGATAAGAAATAAACTAGGTAATTACATTAAATTAAAATGTGAGAGAGAGAAAGAGATCTCTCTCTAATGAATTTGGGGAGCCATAATAGCCATACACGCTAGGGGGCGCTACAGTTTCTTAGTGTATAGCTGCTGGCCAATTTTTTATCATTTGAGGTTTAATTTTTAGGGTTTGCAGATACAGAGATATTTCCCTGACAACTTTAGTTTACACAATGTATTACTAGAGTATCATGTATAAAAAACTTCTTCAATGTAACCACCAATGGCTATCATGGGCTCTGTGTGAGAGGAGGAACCAGGCTTGTACTGGCTAAGATTGAAAGAAATCGTTTGAATGGCTAGATATTGTATTTTATATATACCCCCATTTAATAGATTTAAGTATTGCATTGCCGATTTTGTTCTTGGGGAAATAATAGATATCCTGCAATGGGGCCACAGTAGCTCAGTGGTAGAGTAAGCGAACTAATAAGCCAGAGCCTGTGGGTTCGAACCCATCATGATGTGTAAGGCAGGGCCTTTATCTCCTACGCCTGGCCTGAGATGAAATGATGACCTGCCCAAGGTGTTTCACTACCTTTTAGTCATTGAGCACATTCATATATATATAAGGTTAATTTCGACCAGCATTTATAATTAGAAATCATCCTCTATGACAAAAGGTACATGGAAGCAAAGACCATTGGATTCTATTTATTTCGGAAAACGTTTCATATTCTAAAGCTTCCCATATTTTAACCATGCTCATGGTAGCCCATGATGAAGCGCACTGTGCTTGACTGATATAGACTCTGCTTCGGTAATGCATATTTAATTGCGTGACCCATTAAGATACAGGAATATTTCAATTGCATACATGCATTAGGCTTTCCTTGGAGAAACACACTCTATGTTTAATTTGATTCTGCATAATTACTGCAAAATGAATTTTAATTGTTATATTCCACCCTAAAATAAAGTGGCATATAATCTCTGCTTGCTGCAATGAGGTGACTTTTCATTTGACATGGAAACATCCCAGTCTGACTTTGGCTAAATTAAGAAAATGAACTCCATCTTGATAACTTTATTTAATCAAAAGCGTGAAGACAGTATGTCTTCCATTAACTAACTTTATAACAGAAACCAGCACAATGGAGATTTCACATTACTTGGGGCTCAACTCGCATTGCTTAGCCATATTGAATAGATTTTAATGGGAAAAAAGTTTACTGAACCTCAGACAGCAGCAGCTCCAGAGCAATTCTAATTTTTCATGTATTTATTTTTGCTGCTAGACAAGGAGATATTACGAGCTATATTCATTACTACTGGCTGCATATTTCCATTTTAAAATGAGCCGGATGCTTGGGTCTTTGTTGTCCATTGTGGATTTCAACTAGCTAAAGTATAGAAGCTCATACAACACCCCCCCCCCCC
>OMLC01067662.1:0-12357 GCA_900302585.1 Regalecus glesne | reverse complement strand
GGGACAGTGCATACTAATGAATATCTAGAATGTAATTATGCCAGATTCTGCCACCAGGATAATTCTCATCTGTTATCCCAAGCAATTAGGGGCTCCATGTCTTGCTCAAGGACACTTAGACCTGATTTCTGTCAAAACTGGGGATTGAACCACCAATATTCAGATTACTAGACAATCGCCCTAACTCTTGAGCAATGCCGCCCCAATCGCCAAATAAAGTGGCTTTCCTTTCCTTTAAGCCCTCTGCAAAGAAATCATCTCCCCGGAAATTATTTTGGATAAGGAAATAAGAAAGTTGTGGGGGACATCACTAAATCAGAGTAAATTGTATTAGTTGTCAGATGTCAGAAAATGTTTTTCTCAAGAGTAGCCATTAACAAGCGGACCTTTCCAGGTTTCATTTTATATCAAGCTATGTGAGTGTCAGTCTGGCACATGGTGGAGTCATGGTAGTTAAATGGTAGAACACATGCTTTTGGGAACAGATGAGACAGATGTTGTGGGTTTGAACCCACCGTGGGGCATCAGGAAGGACATCTAGCCTTAATCCCCCACACTCCATCTAAGCCTGTGTCCACCCCCACAACATGAGGACCAATTGTGACACAAAAATGGACCTCATATGACTGTTGGGCCCAATTTGCCTTACATTGCATCCTTTGTACTGTGACTAATGCACAGTATGTATATTGCATTGTTGATTCTGAAATAGTATGTTGTTCAGGGCTACATGGGTTCATGTCTTGACTTTGTTCATCCCCTTATCCCTCGTCTCAGCCCTGGGGGGAGGGGGATGAGCACTGTCTGCTAGAGAAAGGTCAGAGTGGGTGGTCATACTTGGTGCAAGGCTAATGTGTTCAACACATTTAGTTCGGCTCCTAAAGACCAACACTTTCATTGTTCAGCGGCTGTTCATTTGTTGTTTTGTCATGCTTCTTCATGACCCTTTTCCTGTGAAAAAGAAACTGGTCTGTAGCTGTGGCCCTCAGAGAATTCACACTCTGTTTGGAATAGCACCAGTGAAGGGCTGAGAGATATTAACCCCGCTATGCTCCCTGCCCTGGCCAACCCCATCAACTTCCCTGTGCCGACCCACAGTTTACACCGTGTCAAGTTGATTGCATCCTTTTCTTTTATGGAGACATCCTGAAATGAGCATAATTTGCTGTAAAACAGGAGTGCATATGAGGGCAAGAAGAAAGCTTTTATTTGTCAGACCATCACATCGCTGACAATTATGTGACATCTTTGTGTTGAGGAAAAAATGTCCTGGTCTAAGTAAGGTTCTCAGTTTTTCTTAAGCATTAGCTGTTTTCTTGTCAACACCGTGTCAAGATGCTCAGCGTGATAGGTTTCCCCTTGAATTCTTTCCCTGTCTGGGCCAAACTCGGTCTGAGAGTATGTCGAACCCGTGAGCACAAAGTGCATTCACCTCTCATATACACACCAGACACACCAGACTGCCCCTTCTAGTTTAAAATTGATTTGTGACAATTTTTAAACTTATCAGATGTGGAATAAGCTACAGTTCGATAGGTTTGGCTAGTCTTCACTTAGTTTGAAGAACGTTGAGTAACAAGGGAATTTAGAGTTTTCTTATCTTCTCCATTATGTTCTAATGATTAGTACAGTAAGTACTACTGGTACGCACACACACACACACACACACACACACACACACACACACACTAAATCCCCATCATCCCAACACCACCATTGCCCAATCAGTCCATACACTGCTCATACTTCCCATATCCAAACCAACTGGGGTCAATATCATTCAAGGCACTTTTACATCATATCCTGTGTGTTGATGAATATGTATAAAGCATCTGATGTTAGAAAAAGAATCAACCATCAAACACTTTGATATGATCTTAAATGGAAATAAAAGTAACGCCCCCATGTTCCCAAGCAAAATTGTAAACAAGCCATTTACCATTCTAGAAAACATGCCACACATTCAGTGGACACTTATCAGTCCCACAGTGCTCCCTGCCAAAGATTGACTCAGTCTGAGAGTAAAATATATGTTTTATCTGATGATGAAGGTATAAATGGAGCCAGTGGTGACGTAATCCTGGTTTCACGGGTGGCATTGTCATCCATGTCCATGTGTCTTCGAAGGTGCTGGTGATCTCACCAGTTTATCACACACATTGGGTCATCTGCTTTGACATGTCTGTGATTACCCATAGCTTCACCAACAATGAAGTTTTTTTTGTACATCCCACTTCTTTGCCAAGCATTGGTTGGATTGTGTGGACACCCGAGTTGCTTAGAGAACCAGTTATGCACAGACATGGCCACCGACCCTCTAGCCCAGGAACACATTTGTCTTCCACAGTTCAGAGTACATGTTAGCGTTGGTTTGTTTGCACCGTGTCAAGATGTCATACACTGAACTATCAGTCTTGTGTTGTTTTTCAATTTAGGATTGCTGCAATTTCCTTGCTGGAGATTAGCTGCCAGACTGTGTTTCAAATGTGGATTTCTAAGGCTTCAGTACCATTATGTGCACCAGCTGATTTATTTGTCATCCTTTGGTTGTCTTTGTTTGTCATTCTACACAAATATTTCTTCCATCCGTTGTATGAATGTCTGACGATGAGAAGTCCAAGCATTATACCTGAACCTCTAATAACCACAAAAGAATGCACATGTGGAATACAGGTTTGACTAAATTCTGCAGCAGCATCTTGACAATCCTGTGCAGCAGCATTTGATTTCTTTATCTATTCGAGTAATATCATGGCTACAATTGGGGTCATAAAGAGAAATGCATTACCGCTATATCTGCATAAATATAAAGATTTTTGTAAACATATTTCGCCTCTTTTCGGTTTTTATTTTGTATATTGAATTTATGCTCTCAATTTGATAACCCTGGATAAGTGTGATTCCGTTTCTTGTTTTGGAGTGAAATTATTGTTGAATAGAATGTATAGAATTGTTTTATTTGCCACATGACCACACCTGGTAGAGTTTGTTCTCTGCATGTAAACCATGCTATTGTATAGGAGCAGTGAGCACGGCCACCTCGCAGCAATCGGGGAGTAGCTAGGGGTTCAGTGTCTTGCTCAAGGGCACCTTGACACACTTTCTGCAGGGGCTGGGGATTGAACCATCAATCTCCAATTACCAGACGACAGCCCTACCTACTGAGCTATGCTGCCCCATGTTACTTTTGAATGAGTTCCATTTTTACATATCACCTTGACATGCTTTCTGCAGGGGGCAGGGGTCGACCAAATTTTAAGATTTATATATTTCGAGTGTTGTAAAAGAGTTATATGAAAATGATTCTAATTCACTATGGTAACGTTAGAATATCAACTATAGAAAAAATGGTTATTGTGAGGGTATGGGTAAAGTGGCAGTCCTCCACTAGAGAGCGCACCAGAGCTGTAGATCAACTCCCCCGCAGACGTAATGTCCACCAAAATATTAAGATGGACTGATTACTGTCAGTTCACTAATTTATCTTCTTTTAATTTTATAATTATACATGATGCATATGGCTGAGCTTTGATTAGAGTGTCAGAGCAAACTATTTTTTCAAACATGCATGCAACTTCAGGACTTGGGGAAAACTGCATGAGCACATCCGTGGTTGTTTTGGCTCTGTACATTTAGGCTATGTAGTTAAACACTTGCCTCCTCAAGCATATGACAAAACTCACATGCACGCATTCAGAAAATAGTGCAAGTTCCATTGCATAGAAGCATAAGGACACTCCCCCCCACCGAAAATCAACAGAATTGGCCATGCTGCAGTGATTTTGGCCTTTTCAAAGCCTTGCCTCATGTATACCTAGAAGATTTTTCTACTTTACCAGAAAATCCCAGTATCTTTTCCTGCATGTCAACTCTGATTTCTAACCTATCTTTGGTACTGTGTAGGCACACTGCATTGGGTGTACCTGCTGTTCTTCTCTCTACAAACAGGTTCCCTCACTTGTCTTCAGTACTATCTTACTAAGGCTGTTTGCACAACAAAATGCTTCCCCAAGAAACTTCCATGTGGCATCGGTCCCGTTTTCAAGAGAGGCCAAAAAGGATCAAACCTGGAATTGATATTTTCTTCCAAAGTCCTATTTCCAAGTCAGACCTCCCTGAAGTATGTTACTCATTATATCCAAGTGGTTTTATTTTCCTTTCTTGTCCACACTTGGTTTTTATTTCCTACTGTAAACATAGCATTTCAGTAATAGATAATGACAGTAATAATAGCTTGCTTTTCTCACTTCGTTTCTGATTAAGTTTACATGTGTTCATGTGCAGACTCTTTTTTGGTACTTTATGTGAATTCCAAGTTTTGACGGCTAACTTTTCTGAATTTCAGCCAGACCCTCCTGACAAATCTGGGCTGGTGAGGTCACAGATCTGATGCAGATGTCAATAAGGGGCTTCTCTGGCATCACCGGGGATTACACCCCCCTTTTTAATGGTCAACAAAAGGTTCTCCAAAGGTAAGATTGACACTATTAGGACATGTTCACATCATTTTTCAATGATTCGAGATGGTTTATAGTGTAAACGCGGGCACACCCACACACACACACACACGCACACACGCACGCACACGCACACAGAGATTATCTGATCTCAACTCAAGTGGCTGTGGTCTCCTTTCTGTCTACGGTTGAATGTTTGAGCTGCTCAGTCTGCCCTTATCTCTCAGCAGTGATGCGCCTTCACTTGGTGTCTGTCCTACGGGGCTTCACCGTGCAAACAAAGCCTACACAACTCCCTAATTGACTGAGGATGACAGACTGACGAATCGGGCATTGCAATTATCGAGTCACTCAAATTATGAAGAGGTTTGCTTTTTTACCCCCTTCAAAATCTTGTGCAGTTGCTCAAACGTCGAGATCCCCCGATCTGCATCACTATATTGTGAAGTTATACATAGACTCCTATAATCTCTCCAGCTATTATCGATAAGTAACAGGGCGGATAGGGGCGGGGCTGTTTCCACTGATTGATTTAATGTTAAAGGGCTAAGAGCCGATGTGTCTGCGGGTTTGTTTACCCACCAGGGCTCCATGACAGGACAAGCTCCTCAGCCTTATCGCAAGACGGGGATTGCTCAGCGGCTTTGTTGACGGGACAATAACGACTCTGCTTCGATGCTGGGTATTCAGACCACGGCCCTGTCAGGTCAGATGTCATTTGATCCATTAGCATCTGATGGGGGCTGATAAGCCTGGAGTTTTGCAGATGGTTCAATATAGTAGTAGTAGTAGTAGTAGTAGTAGTAGTAGTAGTAGTAGTAGTAGTAGTAGTAGTAGCAGCAGCAGCAGCAGCAGTAGTAGTATAGTTGTAGGTCATCTAATCGAAAGGGCCATCGTGTTCTTCTCTGACACCTTTGGTATATTTTTATTTGGGTATTAAAGAAGGGGAAAAATCACACATTCCGTTAAGCATTGCGTCTCATGTCTGAAAGTTGCACTCAAATGCGCATGCGTTGATTTACGGAAACAACCAGGTTAAGCGGTATTGGTCTGCCGGACTAGCATTGGTATTTAGACGCTTTGGCTGCACTAAATGTAAATACTCATTTAACACGCCATTTTAGATAAATAAAGACTATGATTAAAGTAATGACATTAAATAATTGACTAAGCCAAAAGGAATACCATTTCGCCTTAGAGGAGGCGAATTGAAACAAGAAAAGAAGCCCGTTAGGAAAACCCAACCAATCTAATGTCTTTATTTGTATATATTGAGACTTAACATGACTAGTTGTGAATAAAATAACTAAAATTCTTAGATTAAATGAAAGTTATACTAGAAGAGCTGTCTTTTGATTTTTCCCCATCACCAATGTCTAACAGGCGGTAATGGGGCTTGAAAGGGTCCATGGCTGAAGGCCCCGTCGCCGTGATCTGTCATGTCAACAAGCTGGCTGTGATGCATTTGAGCAGCTGTAATAGAAGTGATTGGGACGTCGTCGTAACTGTATCCATATAAACTGCTGTCACCACTTGCATATACGGGATTAAATGGTCCGACAGTGACAGTCCCGTCGTGAGGAACTGGATGAGTCCCCCCGGTACACAGCCTGCCGTCCCGAATCAGGACAGGAACCGGAACTCTCCTCGGCGGTGGCGGACAACCGGCCAGCTCCAAGGACTTGTCCTGGCGTAGACGCTTGCATTTGTACCTCCTATTCTGGAACCAGATTTTGACTTGAGTGGAGCTTAGTTTCAACATGTGGGCGAGGTGGTCTCTCTCTGGGGCGGAGAGGTAGCGCTGCTGTCTGAAGCGTCTCTCCAACTCGAACACCTGGCTCTTGGAGAAGAGGACCCGGGGCCTTCTATGCACACTCGGCTTGCGTCTCTCCGGTGTGTGGTTGGAGCTTGACGAACTGTCGAGAGCCCGCATTTCTACAGCGCAACAAGAAATTGCAACGAGTTGTCATGGAGATAGCAAAATATGTCAGGTCAACCAGCAAGTTACAAAAAAGGTAAGCCTTCAAATATTTTTCATCACGACAATAAGCAACTAGGGGGGAAGAGGTGCGTTATTCTATCATACCATCTATCACGCATGGACCGAATGGGCAGCTGACGATATAATAAATTAGCCCACCAGCCTATATATTGAAGTAGGACTTGGATCTCACATTAGTGTATCTTACCATGTGCAGCCATGTCATGTTCTGCCACCAAACAAACATTTTTAACGCCGGCACTGACGTCGTATTTCTCCCGTGTCCCTGACATCCACAGGTTCTGCTGGGAGTCATTACTAAAGTCATGCAGGTCCCGATGTGCTCTCTGTGCGCGCTGCTGAACCATGTATGCAGGCTGGCCGGACACCAGAGGCTCCCTCTCAAAGACATTATGGTGACCCAGCTTCAAAATATCCTCGACTGAAAACGGTGTAGAGGTCAGTGAACTTGGATTCATCCCCCTTTAGTTGACGATATTCGATTTGATGATGATAATGATGATGATACAGTCCCGACTTAACTGACTGAATGGTACATGAAGTCCCTCACTGCTAGTCAACCTGTCTGAAGGGAGAGGGAGATTAAGGTAGGCCCCTTCTGAAACCTCTCTAAACCATTGGCCAATGCCAAGCCCCGTTAAGAGTCCCACAGGTACTCCTATTCCCCATTTGCACACTCAAAACCACTTGAGAGGATCACTTCTTTTATGTAGGGACACCATAAGAGATAACATTTAAAAACGAAGGAGGAATTCAAATGTCACAGCTGTATCGCAGTGTGATACAGATATCAAATACAATGTGTCTACAGGAAATAGCATACGTCAGCACAAGAGTAATGAAGGTGTTGCTATAGGAGGTGGATATATGTTGTGAGATATACACAAATGTAATGGATGTGCCTGTGGACGAATACACATGCATGCCTGATGTATGCATACACTTGTATACTAAGCATACAGATAAATAAATGGACAGATCATTTGAAACACTTAAGAAATTAGGCAAAGTTTCAAGACTCTATTTGTTACAAAAGTGAATTATGGCCATCTAGTCACAATGTACCCAAAACTTCAAAGTGTATATTTAATGCAAGCTGAATAATAACAAATAATAAAACTTGCCTTTACCCATTACTTTAGCAATATCCTATGAAGAAGAAGTAGCTTTATTATTTGTTATTGTACCTACAAGCATGGAAATCTATATTCTGCATTTGTCCCATATAGGAGCAGTGAGCAGATGCTACACCTGGGGAGCAGTTAGGGGCTCAGTGTCCACTCAAGGATACTTTGACACGCTCTCTGCGGAAGCCGGGGATCGAACCATCAATCCCCCGATTACCAGATGACCCACTCTACCTCTTGAGCTATAGTGAGCTTATAGCTGATGCCTGAGAGCCTATAGGAGACCAAAGCATGACAGACCTCTCAATAAAGGTGAGTGCTTTCAAACACTAATGCTTTTAAAAACTGATTATTATCAGAAGATGGATTACAAAATGTGTAACATAACAAGAATTTGTAAACCCAGATTGGAGATTAAATGAACAAATAAAAACTAGTCTATGCCATTCAATCGGTTTACATGATTCTATATTTTGCCTTAGCAGCAGTATGAATAATGTGTATCAGCGATATAATCATGATGTATGTTCAACATGCAATCTTCGTAGGCTAAAATTTAATGGGGATATCATTGAAAGTATATGATTTTGCATCATTTCATATAACAAAAGATGATATTGCAGGAAAGGAGTGCAGTCTATTGAATAGGGAAACCTGAACTTCAAAAGGAGAGGGGAAAAATATCTCAGTAGTCATTAGGGGATTGTTAGGGAGGTTTTACTCTGTGAAGGTGAGGGCACCTTAGGGATTTCAAGGTGTCCAGTTTGATGGTTAAATTACTTAATCACTACACCTGTGTTCTTCAAGGGCTTGGAGCTATGCTCGCTCTGAGTTTCTGTGGCTCTCTGTTCCCTCCAACCAAAGCCCTTCCTCTAGATTCTGCCATTTGCACGTTAACTGTAACTTAAGAAGTGAGCTAAGTACTGTATACCACAAACTACAGTAATTCATCATACAGCAAAATAGGGAGGTGATAGCAACTGAAAGGAGAGACACAGTCTCCTTCCACAGAGTGAAATTGAACCCGTTTTGTTATTTTTTGCTATGATCAAAATGTTATGTGAGATAAAGATTACCATCAATGAGAATTGGTTAGCTTTAAGTTTTAGTGCTGAAATCCATCTGATGGTCACAGGGAAAGTGTGTTCTGTCAAAGTGTATGACTAATACCAATCTGCATCCCAACGTGGGGCCATGTTAGGGTGAAGACAGAATCCTTTGACAGGAAAAGTTTAATATATTGATTTACAAAGCTCAAATGGACCTGGCACCTGATTTACTACACCCTTTTTATCTCACATATTTGACTCAATCTTTGTTGCGCTGAGATAAATTGGCGCACAATCAATTAGGAAGGTTTTTTTATAGTAAGATTTAGAGAGCTAACACCAATCTTATGTTTGACTATTTCATGATGAAAACCATTTTTTATACTTCTCACATTACAATCCATGTGCCATACTTCTATCATTGTAAGTATAGACATAGACAATTGTTTATCATCCTTTAGTCAAAATCGCTCTGAAATATATTTTTCACATTGAATAGGATACACACACACACACATACACACACACACACACACACACACACACACACACACATATATATAACTTCTATATATGACTGATAACTGCTAATTATCCACTGCATTTTAAGCAACCTCTCTAGTTACATGTCACATATCACTATAGTAATCACAATAAAACATCTTTTACTTGCCAAATATGTTTGCATATAACAGAAATTTGACTTAGGGTTTGTTCACATATTAAAACAGATAAAAATAAGGTTAGGAAAGAGGATGTAAAAGAATAAATGTGGGTAACAAAAACAAAATGCACGTTTTTAAGATTCTGATTACTTTTATACAATATGCTCAAGATGGGGAGATATGGACATTAATATTACTAAAACAATAACAGAAATCAAGTTAGAGATCAAAATATTACACTGAAAGGGCTGTGGATGTGTTGGAAGAATATAATTGAGAAGTGTAAGCATAATTAATGTTATATTGCATACAAAGTGAGTATGTAAGTGCTGTGGCGGCTCAGTGGGTAGAGCACACGCTTGGGAGCCGGGTATTGTGGGATTGTATTGCGCTGTATACCTTGGTATTTGTGAGGCTTTCACTGTAAAGGGCTTTGAGTGTTCGCTAGACTAGAGAAATGCTATATGAGAACAAGTTCATTTACCATATATGTAACAGTTGACTCAATGGTGGTTGATGCAGGTTCTTAATTACAGCAGTAGGGGGCTAGTTGGGTCCATTGTTAAGCAGGAATGGAATGATGTACAGAATAGGTATTGGTAAATAACCTGGAGAAGAAAGTAGGCTTGCTTCTATCTATTTCAGTTCTGCTTTTAACAGTCACTTTCAAGGATAAATAGCTCGGAGTGTGTGGTAGCATGGGTGCAAGAGGTGAGCAACAGCCCACACACATTCTGGACCTGAAGTCATGCAGGTCTTAGATGGTGGACAGGCTGACTCTGATTATCTATCCTCGTGAGTAAGATGTGTTGTAGAACAACCTTGTCTACCAAATGATAGCCAACCTGATCCAGAGAGTTGTTAAATTATAAGCCCCAGGATTTTGTGGATACATCAGGACACCAGCTGTTTGACCTGATGTGTGTGCTGTAGGTTGACTTATATGAGAATAAGGCTCTCTATTGCATCTGAAAAAGAGGATCTGTATTATGGTTCTCATGTCACTATGAGGCAACAAATTTAGTATATTTTGTTATCAGGGAGCACATACCAAATACTTTTGGATTGTGTGTTCATTGCGCTTTAAGTAAAATCGTGTCCAGTAGTGGTTTTCAGCCACTAGATGTCTCTGTCATATTACAGTAATAAAATAGTCTGGATGTAAAGGATAGATCCAGCCGGACTCTGTGAACAGTGAATGAAGAAAATATCTATTATAAATCAGTGTCTACATTGGCCTTTTATGCGAATAAGAGGTTTATTGCGGATTTGATTTTTTCCCCTACAATGCAAAGGGTGACTAGTCAAAACATCCATCCATCCATCCATTGCCAACCGCTTATCCGAAATCGGGTTGCGGGGGAACTGGAGCCTATCTCCGCTCTCATTGGGCGAGAGGCTGGGCGCACCCTGTATAGGTTGCCGGTTTATCACAGCGCAGAGCGGTTAGGGGAACAGTGTCTTGCTCAAGGACACCTCGACGCACTCCTCTGCAGGACCGGGGATCGAACCTGTAACCTTTTGATCGCCAGGCGACCGCTCTACCCACTGAGCCATGCCGCCCCCTACTAGTCAAAACAATATAAACATAATAAAAACGCATCAAGCCAGGCGTTGAGGGTTCAATCCCACCAAGGAGTTTCAGGAAGGGGATCTAGTCTTCATCCTCGGCACTCCATCAAGGCTCCTGTCCACCCCCAACAACATGGAGACTAATTGAGATATGTAAAAACTGACTTTTTTATGATAAACATGCATTTCATAATATGCAGGTTCCATCTGTGTACCTCTACACTAGTGTTGCGGCCATCATAGGGAGCTGTTTAAAATAATATTTAAGGGGGTCAATGCATTGTCGGTTACTGGTAATATAGAAGGACATGATTTAAGGTGACAAGCTTTCTCTTGAAGGTTCTCCAGACCAGTTTCACACGCCAGTCTTGTGTGTTCTTGTACATCTCTTCATTCAAATCTCCCAAGAAAGGCTGGGCCCTTTCTGCACAAAGTGTAATGAGTCCCACGAGGGAAGATATAAATACTCTCTATCAAGAAAAGAAAATAGGTATAGAGACACAGAGTTATGTCAATGTCGGGCACTTTACTTTTTAAGGAATATTTAAATGCCTTTCGATTTGATTTGTGAATTTGCTGGAGACAGAATACAGTACTCCATTTTGACCTAATACGAGGTTAAAAATAGCTTGATATATTGTAAAAGGGATGCATATCAGATAAAGAGAAAGTACTGGCGATAAATTGCACTGGGTGGATTACTACATGTATATTTCTCTGTCTATGCCCCCCTATCCTCCCTTAAGGTGAGAGAGAATGTCCAGTGCAACCTGCACATCACATTCTGAACCTAAATTGTGCTGCACTGAGAGCCATGGTGGCCTAGTAGCATGCTTGCGAGTCAGGTGTTGTGGGTTCGTATCCCATTGCGTAGCTTGGTAAATGTGAAGGATTCATTGCAAAGTGTTCTGAATGGTCACTCGCCTAGAAAAGTGCTATATAAGAACAAGTCGATTTACCATTAACCATATCCAAAGACAAATGTAAGAAAGCTCCTAAAACACCCAAAATGTAGTACATTTCGATGGATACAGCCCATACATGAATATTTCTTTTGGTTTTTCTGTACTTTTTCATCTCTTGTCTCTGCCGCTCTGTCTCTTTTCTTGGTAAAAGTTGATCTAATTTTTCTTCCCATCCTTGGGTATTTCCCCACAGAAATGAAGGGCTAGTGAAAAGATTGCTGGTTAGATTGGAGTGGATCTAATCCCTCACTGCTCTCAGTCATACTCCATTTCACTGCACATCTAATTTGTCACGCTGCTGATGAATATGCCACAAGTTTCATGGGAAAGAGAGGGAAATAATGAATATGTAATACATTGGGAGAGGAGAGAGGGAATTGCCTCACCACACAAACCACAGTGTATTGTTCATTTGTCCTGTCAAATTGTCGACATTGTGTATGCACTGTGCATTGCACTTTTTGTGGATTGTTTTCTTAGCTCAGATGAAATTAAAAGAAATAGTAAAGCCAAACAATTG